>JADRCD010236245.1:36312-67227 GCA_019843815.1 Montemys delectorum | reverse complement strand
TCTACTTCTCAAGGCTATGGATGACAGATGATAACCACCATACCAGATTTCTGCAGTTTCTGAATAAAAACAGAGCTTCATGTGTGCCAAGAAACCAATGTATCCACAGAGCTTCATCCCTACCCCTGAGCTATATTTATTGACACAATATCTTACAATGTATTCCTAGCTAATTACCAATTCTTGATGCTCCTGCCTCAGTCTCACAAGGACTGGACTTACAAGTTTATGTTAGTATATCTAGACAATTTGGAAGTTAAAAAATAATTTTACTCTTTTTAAACTTTGTTTGAGTATGAGGATCATAAGTAAGAAGGTTTTATTCTAACTTGCTAGTCATGGCCTGTTAATAATTGGCTACCAACAGAGTTTTCTATTGCTATATACCATCATGTCACAATCTAGGATCCAGGAAACACATATGCTTATTATTGCATAGTTTCTATGGCTAAGGGTTGTTAGTCTGGCTTAAAGAGGGCATATATTCACATTCTGCAGTCTATGTTGGCAAGCTGTGTTCTCCATGCAAGCTTGTCTGGGTGTGATGGTTTGTATATGCTTGGTACAGGGAGCTGCACTATTAGATGGTGTGGCTGTATTGGATAGGTCTAGGCTTGCTGGAGTAGGTATACCATTGTAGGTGTGGGCTTTTAGGCCCTCATCCAAGCTGTTTAAAAGCCAGTATTCTGCTAGCAGCCTTCAAATGAAGATGTAGAACACTCATCTCCTCCTGCATCATGCCTGCCTAGATGCTGCCATATTGCTGCCTTGATGATAATGGACTGAACATCTGAACCTGTATGCCAGCTCCAATTAAATGTTGAGCTTATAAGAGATGACTTGATCATGGTGTCTGTTCACCACAATGAAAACACTAACTAAGACATTGGGAGAGAATTTCCCTTCATATTCTATTGGTTACTTGGCACTATAGAAAACTCTCAAGCTGTTGGCCTGGTAGACTTCTCAGCCTCCATAGGCCTCACTTTACCACTTATCACACACTCTTGCAATTCCAGCACTTCAAAAATGAGGCAGGAACCTTACAACTTGGTAGTTAACAAGGATTGTAAGAGCCATAGACATCAAAGACATTGAAAGAAAACCCACAGAAGCAAATAACCTGAATCTATAGTGTCCTACAGAGATTGAACCTCCAATCATGGATCTTGCATTGGAGTGACCCTCAGTACATACATCACAGTTAAGTAGCTTGATCTTGTGGGATTCCAAAGACTGGGTGCAGGACCTGTCTATGACTCTGTTGTCTGCCTTTGGGAATCTTTCTCCTCTACTTGGTGGACTTATATGGTCTTAATGAGAGAGGATGTGCCTAGTTTAACTTCATTTTGATTTCCCTTGGCTAGTGTAACTTCAGTGAGGCCAGCCCTTTTCTGAAGAGAAACTAAGGAGGAATATATGGGGAGATTGATAGAAAAAGGTAGAGAGGAAAGAGTGAGAGGAGAGGAAGGATGAAAAACTACAATCAGAAAAAATAGAAATAAAATTAAAAATTAAAAAAGCAACTAAAAAATAATTTGTTTTTCTTCATAGTTCTAGGGAACAGTCTATTATGTCAAGGAGACCATGGTTTCAGGAACATGAAACATTCGGCCTCTTTGTTTCTAGATATGAAGGAATGTTAGTGGTAAGGTAGATTTTTCTATTTAACAGATTTCTTAGCACAGGGATTGGCTGGCCAGTGTACCTAATCTAGATTATCCCTTACAGAATTGTATGTTCACAGATTCTAAATTCATTTAAATGGAAAATAAAGATTAACCATCTTATATACCAAATGCTTAATATTTATTAGAGTATACATATAATAAATGGCAACTGATATGTAGCCCAGTTTTAATTATCTCCATATTTTATCATCATAATTCTGTGGATGATAGTTAAACTCAGTAGAGGAGTTATACTTATACATAAATGACAATCCCTCCAGAGCCAGGCTGACTTTAAAATAGCAAAATGTATTTTATCAATTCATAATGTTATTACACATATAACAAATGCTCAATGAATAAATCATGTTGAATTATTTTTACACTGTGTGTGTGTGTGTGTGTGTGTGTGTGTGTGTGTGTGAAATGTATGTGAGTGCAGGTGAACTACAGGCATGAAGCACATGATTCCCCTCCCATAGAGCTAGAGTTATAGCTTTGTAAGCTCACTGAGGTGGATACTGGGAACTGAACTTAGAAATTCAAGCCATCTCTCCACAACAGCAGTATGTGTTCTTAGCAGTATGTGTTCTTAATTATGGAACCATCTTTCCAGTGTCTTGAGATTAACAGATCTTAAATATTGAATATGATTATATGTTAGTTGGTGTACATAATTACTGTCTCAAGAGAAGACACCTTAGCTATTTCTCTGCCATGTGCCTTTTAGGCAGTCCTGTTAATGGAATCATGTGGAGTTAACATTGGAGAAATGCACAGATGAGGGAATGCACTACTGATACCTCCATTTTGTGAGTGGTAATATTAAAGTCTGAATGAGAAGTAACTTTGTCATCCATGTGAGACAGTGAGTTGGGATCAACCTCCAGCCTGTGGTTTTGTTCTACTTTGAACCAATGAGACTTACATACCATTGACTCTGGCTTGATATCTTTACTTCTAAATTTTTGGCTTCAATCTAGAGATTCTTCACAAAATTCTTGTTCTCCTTAAACCTCAGACATCTGAAGATATATATCAGCTCTTCCTCCTGGAAATCTTTTCTGCTGCCCTGTACACCTGAGTCCCAGGGTCAAGAACACATGTGTCCAAAGAACAGATCGAAATAACTATCATGTTACTCACAGTGATTTTTCATATGAACAGAGTCACTACCTCTGTGGAAGATATATCTTTCTAATGTTTATCCAAAATGTTTAGGAAAATAAAAATGATGGTGGTTTTTAAAACCCAAAATCATGGATCAAGGAGTCTGTTCAAAATCAGGGAGAGAAGATTAGAATGCTGACCCTGTGAGAGAGATTGGTTATGCTCTCTAAATCACAATGAGTTCATATTTCTGTTTCAACAACTTTATTTTGTACCAGTATGTTTTCAATACATATATTGAACATTTGTTCAAAATGATAATACCATCTCAGTATGTTACATTATAAAGTGCCTAAAAATATATTAGTAGGTGTGTAGGTGACTCAAGAGAGGTAGTATTGCTTTAATCAAAGAAGAGGAAGGTCATAGTGATGGTGGTGGATTGGATTAAAGTAGGGATGATTAGCAAAGATGTGGGAGGCTGATACCAGGAATATCTGGTTTTGTCTTCCAGTTTTTGCTGAAGAATACAAGGGGAATTTAAAATCCAAGGCTCTGGGCTATGTGGTATATATGAGCAGTATGGGTTACTGAACATACTCGGCAAATATTATCTCAGAACCAGCACCAGTGTTCCTTGTAATGTCAGTACCATAGTTGGCCTGAGATGAAGCCTAAGCCTGAGTAAGCTTTGCAAAGATTCTGGATATGTTTGCTGCATCTCACAACTCATTCACAGGTGTCAAAATTGTGGGCACTTTGTGGATTTGCTGAGATTTTTTTGGCCTTAATTACATCAGAGGTAGCACTATATGAAAGGATAAAACCAAGATGCTCACTTGCAGGGACTTCCATGTATTGCTCTGTGTCCTTATGCATTGGTGGGCCCTGATGTATAAAGAAAGAAAAAGATGAATGGAAACCTCTGAGAAGAATAAGAAGAGAGAAAAGCATGGAGAACATACTCATACCCATTCCCCAGCTGTCAGAATGAGAATGGAGATGCCATATTTTTAAGAGAGCTCCTGGAATTCTTAAGAGAAAGGGAATACTCAGTAATTTGCATTACTATTAGGGTCTCTCCCATATCTACCTTGAGCAATACTGTGGAGAGCCCCTGGGCTATGCCCTGAGATGGCTCTGGCTTCTGCTCCTTGCTGGAGCGGAAGAGTGATAAACAACACCTTATATGGTGGTGCTTGTTTGCCTGGCTTGCTTCCACCTTTGGCAGCCTATCTGATAGTGCCACGTGGATTTTTGGGATAGGTCACTCATGGGTTTTTAAGGGCCGAGGAGGGGGGCCCTCCAGGGAAGAAGCTTTGTTCATGGGCAGAAGATTGTAAAGGGTTCCTGAATAAAAACTGTTTGAAGAGCTCAAGAGTTGCATCTTCCTTGATGGTCGAGGTGGAGGCGACACAATACTGCTTCTGGTAAAGATATACTTACACCCTTTATTTGGGGAGTTTCCTGTGAGTACTATGGCTCCTAGATGAGGAGCATAATGAGTCTTCCCTCAAAGGTTTTGTGGGATAAATGATCCATGCCACTAGAAAGAGTAGCTGGTAATATTAAAGCAGATTCAAAAAATAGGTAAATTTTGTAATTGGGAACAGCAGGCATTAGAACAAGCTTCTGAGAACCCACCTATATCACTCATGGGCATATATCCAAAAGGTGATCCAACATATAACAAGAACATGTGCTCCACTATGTTTATAGCAGCCTTATTTACAATAGCCAGAAGATGGAAACAACTCAGAAGTCCTTCAACAGAGGAATGGATACAGAAAATGTGGTATATATATATATCATGGAGTACTACTCAGCTAGTAAAAACTATGACTTCATGAAATTCTTAGGCAAATGGATGGAACTAGAAAATATATCCTGAGTGAGAGAACCCAATCACAAAAGAACACACATAGTATACATTCAGTGATAAGTGGTTATTAGCCCAAAGTCTCAGAATACCTAAGACACATTTCACAGACCATATGAAGCTCAAGAAGAACAAAGACCAAAGTGGGCTTCTTTCTGTCCTTCTTAGAAGGGATAACAAAATTCCCATGGGAGCATGTATGGAGACAAATTGTGGAGGAGAGACAGAATGAAACATCATCCAGAGACTGCCCCATGCTGGGATCCATCCAAATGCAGGCACTATTGTGGATGCCACAAGTGCATGCTGATAGGAGCCTGATATAGCTGTCTCCTGAGAGGTTTTGCCAGAACTTGACATACTCAGAGGTGGATGATTGCAGCCAACCATTGAACTGATCACAGTTCCCAATGAAAGAGTTAGGAAAAAGACTGAAGGAGCTGAAGGGATTTGCAACCCCATAGGAAGAACAACAATATCAACCAAAAAGAGCTCCCAGGGTCTAAACCAGCAACCAAGGAGTACACGTGTAGGGATCCAAGGCTCCAGCCATATTTGTAGTAGAGGATGGCCTTGTCGGGCAACAATGGGAGAAGGGGCCCTTAGACCCATGAAGGCTCAATGCCCCAATTAGGGGAATGAGTGGGCAGGGAGGCAGAAGTGGGTGGGTAGGTGGGGCATACCTAATAAAACCAGGAGGAGGAGCTACTGGATAGAGGGTTTTTGGGGGAGAAATCAGGAAAGGGGATAACATTTGAAATGGAAATAAGTAAAATATCCAATAAAAAATATAATAAAATAAAGAAAAAATAGATCAAGAAAGAAACTAAAGATTTCCTAGAATTCAATGAATTCACAACATAACCAAACTTATGGGAAACAATGAAAGAAGTGTTAAGAGAACTGTTTATGCCATGAAGTGCCTATGTAAAAAAATTGGAAGATCTCATGCTAGCAACTTAACAGCATACATGAAAGCTCTAGACCACTAAAAGAAGCAAACACACCCATAAAAAGTGAACACAGCAAGAAATAATAAGGCTGATGACTAAAATCAATAAAATAGAAAACAAGAACAATACAAAAAATAAAACAAGAGTTGTTTTTTTAGAGAAAATCAACAAGATAAACACATGCTTATCCAACTAATTAAAAGACAAAAAGAATATATAAATTTGCAAAATCAGAAAAGGAAGATGAGACATAGAAGACAAAGGAAATTCAAAAAGTCTTTGGGTTATACTTTAAAAGTCTTATTCCACCAGATTCAAAAATGTAAAACAAATGGATAATTTTCTCAATAGGCAGCACTTACCAAAATTTAATCAATACAGAAGAACAATTTAAAGGAAGCAATAGCCCCTTAGAAAATAAAAGCCACCATTAAAAGACATCCAACCCAAGCAGAAAAACAAAACAAAGCATAAAAAAAGCAAAACAAAATTATTACTAATGCTCCTCAAACTATTCTGCAAAATAGAAAAAGAGGCAACACTACCAAATTCATTTTATGACACCATCAGCAAACTGGTACCCAGATAACTCAGAGATTCAAAAAAGAATTAGAATTGCAGACCAATTCTTTCTATGAACATAGATGAAAGAATAAACAAAGTATTTGAAAACTGAATTCAGGAGAGGCCAAGATGGTGGCATGGAGAGGGCAAGAGGGCAGTGGGTGGGACAGAGATGGGTGGAACGTTGTCTCTGCCTGCTGCTGCTGCCACTCTGTACCGGGCATCAGCAGTGGCAAAGCTGGCAACACGGTGGCTGTGACACTCATCTTCTGCCCTGAGCGAGAGAAGGAGCCGGCCAAGTAGGTGCGCACTGTGGGTTCTGAGCTTCTGGACAGGGTTTATGTCATACAGGCAACCATGAATGGACTATCAAACACCGTTATAGAGATTTTGACCTACATGAGAAGATTGTTACAGAGAGAAAATTTGACAAAATTCTACTCCACCCAAAAGGATGATTGGAAAGAACTCAATAAGCTTGGTAGAGAAGAGGGAGAAAGACCTGGAGTGTACCTCGAGACTCTCCTGACGATCTTCCCTGACGTGGCTCCGAGAATTCTGGCCCACTTCCTGCATTTTCCCCTCTATGAAATAAATTGTATCACTGCAGCACTGGCTGAAGAACTCTTTGAAAAAGGAAAACAACTTCTAGGAGCCGTTGAGGTCTTTGTCATCAGGCCCTTGCAGCTCTATGCTGTCAAAGAACAGCTGCGGTAGGGAAAGCCTACTTGTGCCAGTGGTGATGCCAAGATTAACCTTGAACACATCCTAGACTTCACCTGTCACCTTAAGCACCTTAAGGTTTTGGGGACCAGCAATATTCAGGAGCAGCCCCTGCCCTTTGATCTTTCAATATTCAAGTCTCTTCACTGGTGGAGATAAGTCATTATGATGCCAAGCATATCCGAGGGTTGGTCACCTTCAAGCCAACTTGAGACACATTTAGTTTTAGATTCTCAGCAACCTCGATGAAAGAAGTTCTTGTTCCAGAAGCCTCAGAATTTGAGGAGTGGAAGCCTGAAAGTACCACCCCTGAAAGCCCTGTGACTGCTGTCATCACAAAATGGCAACCATTGACTACTCAACCTGAGCCACAACAGCATCTCTGAGATCAACGAATCTGTGAAACCGATTCCAAAGATTGAGTACTTAGACCTGAGTCACAAGGAGCACAAGTTGTCGACAACCTGTAGGACTTACACAACCTCATGCACTTTGACCTGTCCTACAACAAGCTTTCCTCCCTGGAAGGTGCACACACCAAACTGGGCAATGTCAAAACCCTCAACCTGGCAGGCAACTTCTTACAGAGTCTGCACAAACTCTACTCCCTGGTTAATCTGGACCTCAGAGACAACCATATTCATCAATTGGATCAGGTCAAGATGCCATGTGTGAAGGAAGCATGTGGCCTTGTAGAACAATGCTTTGAACATCTTCCCTGACTACTGGACCAAGGTGCTTTCCCAGGTTGAACAACAAGCCTCTGAGATATATCTAGATGATGTCACAACCACAGAGATAGAGTTGGACACTGTGGAAGTGCTGAATGCAATTCAGAAACCCAAAGATATCAAGTCCAAACTGAGCAATACAGAAAATAAGGTTGGTGAGGACATCTGACTCCCAGCTGCTCCCTGCATCAGACTTTGCAGCTCCCCTCCTGTGGGGCAATCATCTCTTCAGGCAACTTAAGCTTAGTCGAGTAATTAACCTTGAGCTCTGGAGCCTCAGTGGACACTTTCTGCTTGCAGGAGGTGGAAGGAGCTCAGGTATAACTCCCGAATCTTTGGCTCCTGTTTCAGTCACAATCCCTCACAGCTGTCCGAGTAGGAGATGTATATTATCATGTAGTCAATGTCTCAAGTTCCCAGCATTCTAGCCGGACCCTACCTCCAGTCATTTGACCACAGCCAGACATGCTTCTCCCCAAAGACAGATAGATAGCCATGCCCCATACAATATAAGGGGCAGTTTACCCCCTCCTCCCTCTCCTGCTTCTTTTCTTCCTGTCTTGCTCTTGCCCTCTTTCCTGTCTTGTCTTCTTCCTCTCTTTCCTGCTATTTGTTCTCTTCTCTTGCCTTCTTACTCTCTTGTTTTATTTTCTTTCCTTTCTCTCTCTTTCTCTCCTTCTCTTCTTCTCTCCTTCCTCTTATTTCCTACTCTCTACTTGACCAGCCTATTTTCTCTTTCCTATAATAAAATGTCACATTTATACATTGCTTCCTTCCTTTTTGACTAATACTCCCCACCATAAGCCTAAGCTGCAGAGAGAGAGACAGAGAGAGAGAGAGAGAGAGAGAGAGAGAGAGAGAGAGAGAGAGAGAGAAAGAAAGAGAGAGAGAAAGAGAGAGATCAAGGCTGCAGCAGTGAGCCACCCATTGTTCCTCACACTCCTAGTACAGCTCCCACTTCAGCCTCTCTGCTTCAGCTGATCCTCTCCAACCAAGTTCCTCTTGGGTACCATGAGGGTGTTGGAGAAAACTGAGCATGTTAAGGCTATTGACTCATACTGAGCCATTCCCCTGTGGCCATCATCAATAGGTAAGCCCTTGTTTGGAGCCCATGACCCCATATAGAGAGCTTTTAGTGTCATTGTGATCCCTCTGTGGCACTCAGGTAAGGTCAAATCCCAAAATACTGCATTTATGGGACCAGGATGGGCTTCCTGTCCACATGTACCTGTGGAAGAATATTGCTTTTCACCTTCCCATTTTCTGTGAGCATTTAAAAAGGGCTTTCACCTCTGAACCCAGGCATTCTAGGAGATGAGTGAGTTAACTAGGCGTCATGAGCATGGCTACCAGCCTGGCCTGGACAGAAGAGGGGCAGGTATGCCATCCTAAGTGGAGCTGAGGCTTGCGACATATAAACCATATAAACAAACTTAAAGAAAAAATACAATATCATCTCATTAGAGAAAAAAATGACAAAATTCAATACCATTCACTATAAAAGTCTGGGCGAGATTAAGGATACCAGGAATATAGCAAAAGCAATTTACAGCAAGCTTATAACCAACATGAAATTAAATGGAGATAAACTCAAAGCAATTCCAGTACAATCAGGAAGAAGACAAAATAGTCCTTTCTCTCCACATATATATGATATATTATTTGAATTTCTAACTACAGCAATAAGACCACTGAAGTAGATCAAGAGGATACAAATTGGAAAAGAAGTCAAAGTATTGCTGATCACAGATGATATTATAATATATATAAGCAACCCCAAAGCGTCTACCAGAGAACTTCTACAGCTGATATCCACATTCAAAGATGTAGCTGAATACAAGATTTATTCTAGAAGATCAGTAGCCCTCCTATATACCAATGTCAAACAGATTGAGAAAGAAATCAGGGAAACAACACCCTTCACAATAGCCTTAAATAATATAAAATACCTTGGGGTGACACTAACCAAAGAAGTGAAAGACACGTATGACAAAACTTTAAATCTCTGAAAAAAGAAATTGAAGAAGTTGACAAAAAATATTGATAGATCTCCCATGCTCGTGGATTGGTAGGATTAACAGAAAAAAATAACCATCCTACTACTTCAAGCAATCTATAGATTCCATGCAGTTCCCATCAGAATTTCAATGTAATATTTTGTATATAACTTGAAAGGACAATATTTAATTTCATATGAAAAAACAAACAAACAAAAAGACCACAATAGCTAAAACAATCCTGAATAAATAATAAAACTTCTGGAGGTATTACCATCTCTGATTTCAAGCTGTACTATAGAAATATAGTAATTAAAACTTCATGGTATTGTCATAAAAACAGATGTTGATCATTGGAATTGAATCAAATATCCAGAAATAAATTCACACATGTATGAGTATCAGATTATTGATGAAAAAGTAATATATAATGGAAACAAGAAAACATCATCAAAAAATGGTGATGGAATAACTTACGCGTTTGCATGTAGAAGAATGGAAATAGATCCATATCTAAAATTCTACAGAAACTTAAGTCTTAGTGAATCAAAGATCTCATCATAAAACCAGACACAGTGAACCTGATAAAAAGGAGAGTAAAGAATATTGACAAGTTCATAAATAGGACACTCTTAGCATGGGCACTAAGATCAGGAACTAATAAATAAGACCTACTGAATCTGATAAGTTTCCAGAAGGCAAAAGACTACTACTACTAGTAGTACTAGTAATAATAATAATAATAATAATAATAATAATAATAATAATATCATAGAATAGCAAAGTAGAAGCCTACAAAATAGGAAAAGATTTTTTTTACCAACTCTACATCCTATAGAGTGATAATATCCAAAATATATACAGAAATCAAAAAGTAGACATTAACAAAACAAATAATTCAATTTAAAAATTGGAAAACTGAGATTTCTCAAAAAAAAAAAAAAATCTAAAATGCCTGAGAAACAAATTTTCAATATCCTTAGCCACTAGGGAAATGAAAATCAAAACTATTTTGATACTCTATCTTAAATCTGTAAAAATGGATAATAAGATCTATAACAGAAGTTATTGCTCATTCTTGTGAAGATGCAAGGGTAACCCACCTTAATTGCTGGTTAGAGAGCAAAACAATACAGTCACTATGGAAATAAATATGGTTGTTTCTCCTAAAATCTGGAATTAATCTCAAGATCCAAGTATACCACTCTTAGGCATATTCCCAAAAGGTGCTCCATCATACCATAAGGACACTGGCTAAACTATGTTCATAGGTGCTTTATTTATGATATCTTAAAATTGGAAGGAATATAAGTGTCTCTCAACCCATGAATAAATAAAGAAAATGTGGTATATTTACACAGTGGAATATTACTCAGCTGTTAAAAATGGGTTCCTGAAATACACAGTCAAATGGATGGAACTATAAAAATCTTGCTGAGTGAGGAAACCCTGGCCCAGAAAGACAAACATGATATGTACTCACCAATCAGTGGCTATTAGCTGTTAAAAGAAAGATAATTATGCAACAATCCAGTGACCCAGAGAAGCTAGGCAACAAGGAACTTGGGAGGCTCTAAGTATCTTCCCAGAACAAAGGAATAGAGTAGATTTTGCAGATAGGCTGGAGGCAGGTGAAGATGGAAATAGGAAAGATAAGGTTGGGGAGGGAGGGTCAGATGGAGAGATTACTGAGATGACTGGAATAGGGGTACATAGGCAGTGATATGGAAACTTAGTGGAGTGGAAACTTCCAGGAATCTATGAAGGTGAACATAGTGAACCCATAGTAGGGGAGAACACAGAGCTTGAACCAGTCATCTTCTGTAAGCAGACAATGCTTCAAGTGGTGTGACTAGGACAACCACCCAGCCACAAAACCTTCAATTCACAACCTATCCTGCCTTCAATATGTATTGGGCAATGATAATTGATAACTTGTGACAGTGACCAACCAATGAGTTGTTTAACTTGAGGCCCAAGACTAAAGTGGTAGGCCCATGCCAAAATGGCCAGGACCCAGGGTAGCAATATCATTAGAAGGAACGAAAGAAACAAGAAAAGAAAGAAAGAAAGAAAGAAAGAAAGAAAGAAAGAAGAAAGAACGAAAGAAAGAAAAGAAAAGAAAAGAAAAGAAAAGAAAAGAAAAGAAAAGAAAAGAAAGGGAGACAAAGAAAGAGAAGACAATCATGATTACCTGATACACAATTTCTGTGACTAGCATTAGCTATTTGGAATGTAAAATCTGTTTATTCAATCTCTACCTTGCAAGTTTGTTCCAGGAAACAGGGACATGTAGGTAGTTCTAGTTGATCAAAATGGAGTAAAATTCAAATTCTTCAATCACTTGAAGCCAGGCAGTTACTCAGTGAAGTCAGTCAGGTTATAATATTCTGTGCCTCACAGTTTTTAATTTCTGGACAATGGTGATGAAAATTCCTGAAAGGGATCATCTTCCATTTTCTAGTCTCTTAATAGCCTTCCACCCACAGAGGTATGTGATCACCTTCTGTCCTGTCACAATTCTCCACACTCATGCAGCGATACTATATTCTTCGTCTGTGATACATTCATTCCAGGGATAAGGGGAATATGTGTCAGTCATGAGCTCCCTTTAAATGCTGGGCTTGCTCTACTATCCCAAACATTGTGTTGCTTCTAAGCTTTGATAAATGAGCACAGCTTTCTTACTTAGGAGACGGCCTTCCACTGCTGTCTTTCCCTTGTCTGTGTGACTTTCCCCCTAACCATTATATTGGTCCCACCTTCCTGACTGTGGCAGCTTTGTAGCTTCCTTCATAGTAAGTTTCTTTACTATAAAATCATATTATTTTTAGTATTCTTTTCATTGTTTAAACTTAATCTCTTATACATATGTGACAGGATAGTTCCAGACTAAGTGGTACCCTGTTCTATCTTTAATTGTGAAGGTCCCTTCCCTTTCTAGCTAGGTAGAGACAAGAGACAAGAGCAGGTATGCTTGATATAACATTCCTTTATTACACATTTGCTTCTCCAGGATTCAAAGAGAGTGAAGAAAAAAAGAAAGAGAGAAAGGAAGGAAGAAAGAAGAGCTTTAAAATGTCCCAGATAGAAGCCTTGAACATCATCATCGACACCTTCCACAAGTACTTTGTAAGACTAGGAGACCCAGCCACCTTGAACAGGCAGGAATTCAAAATTTTTCTGAAAGAGGAGATGCCAAAATCTTTCAAGATAAGCCTTGATTAGTTTGGGCAGAGGATCCAGTCTGCAACAGTTAGGGATAAAATGATAGGACCTTCTATAGAGGTAGAGCAAGGACACAGTCCCTGTTGGTATGCCAGGTTAGAAACTGCCAGTCAGAATTGAAGATCTGTAAAGTATAAGGTCATGTTCTCGGCAGACACATGTAGAGGTTAATCTGGAACTGACAATCCTGGGAATAGATACACATTAAGAAAGGAGAGAAAACCAATTTTGTGGGAGACTAGGGGAAGGTGAGATAAAGTCCTGTGGAGGATCCATGCTAGGTGCAGGAGTGATGAGTGGGCTAGAGGGATCACTTACTTTGCAGTGGTTACATTTGACTTGAGACTTCATCTCTGATAATGAACACACTTGAGAACAGCCCTTAACAAGACAATAAAAGACACTAAGTGAGGGACTTAGAGTAGACCTAAGGGCCTAGGGTAGAAAATGCAGAAATCAAGAGCATGTGGAGAGCCAGATTTACAGAGTTCACATGCAGAATCACTATCAAATGTCAGGAATATCCTCCACTCAAGAAATGACTAGCCAACTCTAGCTAAAGAGATTCATTCCAAAAGCATGTGTGTCACTTTTCAAATGCATATGTACAAACCTAGATGAAAATAAAAAAGACAAGTGACATGGGTCCCAGTGTCAGTCCATTAGTAGGACCAGCTCTGTAGGTGGGACTTCAGCCCTCCTAGAAACCATGTTAAGTCAAAAAATGATAATGTGGGAGATACTAGAGATATATAGAGCTCCCATAAGTGAGAATGTCAGTGAAACAAGTTACTGCTCACAGGAAGACAAGTGGTACTAATGAGTATGTGATGCCCCATTGATTCTATCATGTCTCTCAACATCCCTGGCAAGGAAGTGTGGTAGAGCATGAAGTGATGACCTTGAGGATGGGATAATCAGTTTAGAGGAGAAGGCTTAGCCAAGATTACACAGCCACTATGTGGAAGATGTTCAGATAACTGGTGGTCTCTGCTACACCTTGATCTTCCTGCTCTTTCTTTTATTTATTAAATTATTTTATTTAATAACAGTCTAAATATTGCCCCTTCCCAGAGTTCTTCACCCTATCTCCCATCACCTCTGAGAGGGTGCTCCCCTACTCATTACCCACCACCAGCCCTCCAGCATCCCCTTCCTTGTATCAAGCCTCTACATGATTAGGCCAATCCTTTCTTTCCCATTGAGGCCTGATAAGGCAGTCCTCCACTAGATATGTACAGGGAGAATACAGACCAGCCCATGTATGCTCTTTGGTCTTAGTCTCTGAGAACTCAGAAGTGTCTGGGTTGGTCTGTATTGTTATTCCTAGAGGGTTGCCAACTTCCTCAGCTCTTCCAATCCTTCCTCTAATTCTTCTAAAGAGATCTCCAAACTCAGTGCAGTTAGTTTTAAGTACCTGTATCTATCTCAGTCAGCTGCTTGTAGAGTCTCTCAGAGGAGAGCCATGCTAGTCTCCTGTATGTGAGAACAACATGGCATTAGTAATAGTGTCAGTATTTGGTGCCTGTCCATTGGGTGGATTCCAAGTTAAGCTAATGAATGTATGGCATTCCTTCAGTCTCTACTCCATTTTTTGTCCCTGAATTTCCTTTAGACAGGAACAATTCTCTATCAAAATATTGAAGATGGGTGAGTAGCTTCAACCCTCCACACAGGGTCCTGTCAATATATTAGAGGTGTTCTCTTCAGGTTTCATCTCCCCACTGTTGGGGAAGTCTCTGACATTCCAGGTCTCTGGATATTTCTGGAAATTCCCCCTGGAAACTGTTTCCCCCTGCATCTGTATATTTCTATTCATTCTTCTCATCTCTGGGCTTCTCTCCTGTCTCCTGCACATACCTGATCCTTCCCCAGTTTCTACCTCCCCCTACTCTATTGAACCCAGGTATATCCCTCCCTCTATTATAGCTTTTAAAGGGGAATTAATGCATCCTCATTTGGGCCTTCCTTCTTGTAAAACTTCATACATACTGTAAATTGTATCATTGGAAGTCTTAACTTTTTAGATAATATCCTCTTATCAGTGAGTACATGCCATGCATGTCTTTTGGGTTTTGGTTATCTTTCTCAGGAGGATATTTTCTGCTTCTATTCACTTGCCTGCAAAACTCATGATGTCCTTGTTTTGAATAGATAAATAGTATTCCACTATGTAAATAAAACAAATTTTCTGTATCCATTCTTCAATTGAGAGACGTCTGGGTTGTTTCCAGGTTTTGGCTATTACAAATAAGGTTGCTATAAATGTGGTGGAGTTTATGTCCTTGTTATATGTTGGAGAAACTTTTTGGTATATGTCCAATAGTGCTATACCTTGGTCTGCAGGTGAAACAGTTTCCAATTTTCTAAGGAACCATCAAATTGATTTCCAGAGAGCTTGTACCAGCGTGTAATCACACCAGCAATGGAGAAGTGTCCTTCTTTATCACTTCCTCACCAGCATTTGCTGTCACTTGAGCTTTTGATCTTAGTCATTCTGATTTGTGCCAAGTGTAATATCAGAGTTGTATTGATTTGTATTTCCTGATGACTAAGAATATTGAACATTTCTTTAAGTGTTTTTCAGCCATTTGAGATTTCTTTTTTGGGAATTCTCTATTTAGTTATGTAGCCCATTTTTTAATTGGGTAATTTGGATTTTTTGGAGGTTAACTTCTTGATTTCTTCACATATTATAAATATTAGATCTGTATCATTTGTAGAGTTAGTGAAGATCCTTTCCCAATCTGTAGGTTACTATTTCATCCTATTGACATTGTCTTACAGAAGCTTTTCAGTTTCATCAGTCCCATGTGTCAATTGTTTATTTTAGAGCCAGAGTCTTTGGTCTTCTGTTCATGAAATTTTCCCCTATACCAATGATTTCAAGGCTATTTCCCACTTTCTCTTCTATTAAATTCAGTGTATCTGATTTTATGTAGAAGTCCTCAATCCACTTGCACTTGAGCTTTCCACTAGTTGATAAATATGGTTCAATTTGCAATCTTCTACATGCAAACTGGCAATTAGGCCAGCACCATTTGATAAAATGCTCTCTTTTTTCCTCTGTATAGTTTTGGTATCTTTATCTAAAATTAAATGACCACAGGTATGTGGGTTTATTTCTGGGTCTTCAATTTTGTTCCATTGATCATCCTGTCTGTCCCTATGCTATTGCTCAGTAGTAGCGCTTGATGTCATGGATGGTGATTCCCCAGAATTTCTTTAATTGTTGAGAATTGTTTGTGCTATCCTGCATTTTTTTTTCTACATGAAGTTGAGAACTGCTATTTCCATGTCTGTGAAGAATTGAGTTGGAATTTTGATGGGCTTACAGTGAGTCTGTAGATTGCCTTTGGCAAAATGGCTATTTGTACTATGATAATCCTACTAATTCATGACCATGGGAGGTCTTTCAATCTTTGAGAACTTCTTCAATTTCTTTCTTTGAGGACTTGAGTTCTTTTCCTACAAAACTTTCATTTGGTTGGTTATCATTTCACCAAAATATTTTATATTAATTATTAACTTTGGTACATGTCTCTGTCTAGAAAATTATTCATTTCATCAAACTTTCCAGTTTGTCAAGTATAGACTTTTGTTGTAAGATCTGATGTTTCGTTTCTAATTTTCTCAATTTCTGTTGGTATGTCTCCCTTTCAGTTCTGATTTTGTTTTTTTAATTAATTTATTTATTTACATTCCAGTTATTGCCTCCCCTCTCTGTCCCTCTCCCACAGTTCCACATACCATTTCTAATGCACTTTACTGCTGTAAGGGTACCCTCCCCCACTAGACCATCCCTTTTCACTGGTACCACAAGTCTCTGAAGGATTAAGTACATCTTCTCCCACCAAGGCTAGACCAGGTAGATGTGCCTGGGGTCTCCGACTGCCCCATGTATGCTCCTAAATATCTTCAGTGCCTCTTTCTAAGTTTCCCTTTTCATTTCTGATTTTATTAATTTGGATACTATCTCTGTGCCCTTTAGTTAGTTGGATTAAGTGCTTAACTTGTTGATTTTCACAAAGCACTTGGTTTTGTTGAGTCTTTGTATTATTTTCTTTATTTCTAATTGGTTTGTTTCAGTCCTGAGTTTGGCTATTGCCTGTCATCTACTCCTCTTGGGTGTGCTTGCTTCTTTCTCTTATAGAGCTTTCAATTATGCTATTCAGTTGCTAGCATCTTAGGACCTCTCCAATTTTATTATTAAGGAACTTAGTGCAAAATGCTAGATCCTGATTAATGTATCTGGCTTATACCTGTGTCTTTTTATAGGAGAATAGAGACTGTTGATGTTCAAGGATATTAAAGAGCAATGAAGGTTATTTCCTGTTATTTTTGTTGTTGGAGATGATATTATGTGTTTGTCCTATACATTCGGGCCTGCTATACCTTTATTTTCATTGAATTCTAGAAAATCTTTAATTTCTTTCACTATTTCTTCCCTAACCAAGTTATAATTGACTAGAGAGTTGTTCATTTTCCATGAGTATATGTACTTTGTGTTGGTTTAGTTATTATTGAAGTCCAGCCTTAGTTTGTGCTGATCTGATACGATACCTGGTATTATTTCAATCTTCTGGTATCTGTTGAGGTATGTTTTATGTCCAAACAATTATATGGTCAATTTTGAGAAGTTCCATGAGGTGCTGAGAATAAGGTACATTCTTTTGTCTTGGGGTGAAATGTTTTTTAAATATCTGTTAAATCCATTTGATCCATAACATTTGTTAGTTTCACTGTGTCATTTTTTATTTTCTCTTTCAATTTACTGTCAGTTGGTGAGAGTTGGGTATTGAAATCCCATGCTATTTTTGTGTGAGGTACAGTGTATGTTTTGAGCTTTAGTAAGGATTCTTTACAAATGAGGATTCCTGCTCTTACTCCTGCTTCTCTCCATTGCCTTTTGCCCCCTTCCTCTTCCTTGCTCCCCGTCTCTCCCCATTATCTTCGCTGCTCTCTCCATGTGGTCATGGCCATCACCTACTTCTCTACTCTCTCATTCTCTCTGTCTTTCTGTGCCTCTGCTACCCTCCCCATGCCCTAAATAAACTTGATTCTATACTAAAAAAATATGGTCTCCCTTCCATTGGGGGCACAGATGTTCAGAATTGAAACTTTGACTTGGTAGATTTTTTTCTTTTGATGAGTATAAAATGTCCTCTGTCTTTTTTGATTGCTTTGCTTGAAAATCTATTTTATTAGATATCAGAATGCAAACTCCAGATTGTTTCTTGGGAATATTTGCTTGGAAAATCTTTTTACACCCTTTGACTTTGATATAATATGTGTCTTTCCTACTGAGCTGTATTTCCACTATGCAGCAAAATTCTAGATCCCTATGAATGTATATAGCTAATAGCCTGTGTCTTTTTATTGGAGAATAAAGACTGTTGATGTTCAGAGATATTTAAAGACAAATGACTGTTAGTTTCTGTTACTTTTGTTGTTGGAGGTGATATTATGAGTGTGTATTTTGGGTTTATTGTGAGATCATTATTTGTTAGGCTCAATTTGTAGAAAGATATTGTGTAAATTTGGTTTTGTCATAGAATACAATCATTTCTTTGTCTATGGTGATTGGAAGTTCTGCTGGGTATACTATCCTGGGCTATCATCTGTGGTCTCTCAGGGTATGTACCACATTTGTCCAAGATCGTCGGCTTTTAGCATCACTCTTGGGAACTTTGGTGTAATTCAGATAGGTCCACATTTATAAGTTATTTGGCTTTTTACAGATGTAATATTCTTTCTTTGTTCTGTATATTTAGTGATTTTATTATTATATGGAAGAAGAGGTTTCTTTTCTGGTTCAATCTATTTCTTGTTCTGTAGGCTTCTTGTACTCTTAATTCTTTTTTTAGGATTTGACATATAATCTCCCATAGTGATCCCTACTTCTGATGGAAAGAACTAACAGCTGTCTCTCTTCCACCCACAGAAAGAGGAAGAGAAAGAGAAAATCATAAAAGACACAATGAAAGATCTTGACACAAATTATGACCTTGCGGTGGAGTTCAATAAATTTGTAGTTCTGATAGTAAATAAATTGAAAACAATGCATTAGGAGAGGCATGAAAATGCATTCTCAAGTGTCCATGGCCAGGGTTCCAGAAATAGGCCAAACCTCTAAGAATATAACCATGGCAGCTTTCTCAGCAGCTAATCAGAAGACTAAGATTCTTCAACCTGGCCAACCAAACATTGAGAATACCATGCCACAAAGCATTACTTATAAAGCTCTGAAACAAAGAACAATAAAGTTGCCATTCCACTGCCTTCATGGTTTTTCTGCTTCCTAGATTTGTCCTTTACAGTAGCTTGAAAAGTAAACACACTTACCCTTCCTTGTATCTTACAACCTCCAATTCATCATAGTGATATGATCATCAGCAACTTATATA
This sequence comes from Montemys delectorum, assembly GCA_019843815.1. Lineage (NCBI taxonomy): Eukaryota > Metazoa > Chordata > Mammalia > Rodentia > Muridae > Montemys > Montemys delectorum. The sequence continues at coordinate 47,965 of JADRCD010236245.1, read as the reverse complement.
TCTGCTTTGAACTACTGAGATTCAACTATTCCCATGATCCCATTTTGTACAAGTACCTACTGTTTGAGTGAGAGTTCACATGTTTAGCCTGTCAATTTGGCCCTTGTCACTGAAAAATCAATAGCAGCTGGTCCCCCAACAACATGCCAGCCATTTCCAACCTAGGCCCAGCCCCACTACACTGTTTACTGCCCACAAGGTCTCTAAAACAACACTATTCCTCTAAAATTTTTCTGTAATGGTCTCAGTTAGTGCTCTATGTAGGAAGGAATAAATGAACTCTACCAGTTAGAACAATGGAGTGTGAGTGACTACAAACTTATGTATGAATCCATATTGCCTTTCTGGATGATTTTACAATTGTAGCTACCCTAGAATATATGTACTCTTAACCTATGCTGACTGGCCTAGGAATTCTCGAGATATTCTTCTCTCTCCACCCCTATATTGCCTAATAATTAAGGAGAGTACAGATAATAGTCAACATATTTTAGCCTGTGTCAGTTCTGAGAAAAGAAGACTATTCACTAGACTTTAAGGGCAAACAATACACCCATCTGGCTATATTGGACTCTCTCAATCTTAACTGTCAACTTATAAAAGCACATCACCAAACAGAAGGAAATAAATCCAAAAACACTTTAATGAGACATTGGAGAACAGGAAGATAGTCAATAACAGCTCTGAAGAAAAAGGAAACTACAAGAAATACAAGTGGGAAAGCATTTCTTGAAAAATAGTGGTGATCATAAGTACAAAGAAAAAAGAAAATGAGAACTCCCAGAAAACTGAGAGAGAAACAGAGACAAGGATTGAAGATGTGAGCACTATACAAATGTTTTTACTGACTTTAAGGGTGCAGGTTGTGATGGCTAACTGGGCAAGGTTTGGTTATACACGTACCATGACTTTTAAGAATAGATATGGGAATATGAACAAAGGAGTACAGTAATGGAAGAAAAGGAGATCTAAAGACTAAGAATTTACTCTCTAAGAGAAAAAATAAACTTAGCAATATAAAGAATGGTTTAAATAATATAATTCAAGAAAGTATGTGCATATTACAAGATTATCGTTTTACCCCCGGACTATGGACTAGGGTAAGAAGACAGTGATGTACACTTAACATTAGAACTTAATTTTTAATGAGCCTGATTGAAGAAACATGAAATCACTTATAGCAAAAGAAATCACAGTGTTATTAAATGGAGTGGGAGATAATCTATAAATCATGTATGACAGTGGAATGAGAGAGAGAGAGAGAGAGAGAGAGAGAGAGAGAGAGAGACTCACTCCAATAAAATGAAGGAACAAACCTCAGACTACAGTACCTATGTTCTGCCTACAGAACCCCAGCACAAATACCTGAAGAATATAAGAATACACCCAGGTATGTAGGCAAAAAAGGTGTGGAACCTATTGGCAACCTACAGATATTCACTATAACCTGGTCAAAACTAAGCCACTTATGGACAGAGTGTAATGCAGCTATTTATGCAGAGCCTCTAGCTACTCAAGTTGACCAAGCCAGCATGTCCCATGCTATGAAACTCAAATTTTGTATTCCACGCTGTAACTTCAATTTTTTAACCATACATTTAAAGATGGTGCTTAAAAGCTTTATACTCCCATGTGGCCCAACCCCACCAGAGGTAGTGGAAAAGAAAAAGGATATGGGAGAAGCAGACCTATTTAGAAATGGTTCTTTGGAGCAACTCCCATCTGCATTGTCTGGAAAACAGCAGTTCAGTTCAAAAGTTAACAGCTGCAGATCAATCCACTTGCCAACACTTCATGAAAACAGTGACAGTCTAATCCAGTAGTATTGCAATCCAGTCAGGATAGCAAAAACAAGTCAACACCAGCATCTAGCAGAGACAGTCAGGCCTCAGCCTCAGCCTCAGCCTCAGCCTCAGCTTCAGCCTAAGCCTCAGCCTCCGCCGCAGCCTCAGCCTCAGCCTCAGCCTCAGCTTCAGTCTCAGGCTCAGACTCAGACTCAGAATCAGACTCAGCTAGAGTCAACAGGAAAGACCAGGAAGAACACCAGAAGTTCTTGGCTGTGTCTCTCTCAGGAAATCGTAGAACATTGAGGACATAAGACCAATAATCATTGCACAGCTAGCTCTACAAGCAAGCCAAGTTCAACCTCTACCATTGTGCATTGAGTCCTTTTTATACTCTCTCCAAACCTCATGTGTTCCCACAGGTCTTGCCTCAGCACATATGACTGTCTCAGCTGACATCACTCTGTCAATTATCATGAGTCCAAAGAAGCAGCAAGAAACTGTAGCAAATCACCAGAAGTTTTTTGTAAGTTTCTCTATATGGACTCCTTACAAATGCAGCTCAACTACTCAATATAAGGTAGTAAGGACAAATACATGCAGGTCAATTGAAAACCTCATCATTTGTCCTCTCGAGTATTTGCTTTAGCAGAATATACATTTTCCTGTATACACTTCAGTTAAACATTCTTAGTACAACACCATCCAATTGACTTTCCAAAGAATGCTACAGTTTACACTTCAAAATGATACTACAGTCACTACCATTAATATACATGTTTGCTTATAGTACTCAGCCTGATTATCAAGGCTATAGGAAGCAGGAAGCAGCCACTTAAAGTGCAGTACCACAATATACTAACATGCCCACTGAGTCTAGTCAATCTCCTTTTATATTGCTCAATAGAGCTTCCAAACTCACAATATCTGTCCTCCAAGTTACTAGTCACTCAGAACTTTGCAAAGCTATGGTGGCTCAGAAATACCCCTAAAAGAAAGCCAGGCGTACACATAGCAGTTACCAACATGGTTCTAAAGGAATGTAAATAGCTCAGAGAAACCCACAAAACAAATGCAAAATTCATAATACACTAAGCATGAAGAAATTTTCTAAAGATTTTCTCAACCATACAAGCCAAGGTACAAATACTATTTTAGTCCTTCATCAAATAGAGGAAGACAGCAACTTGGATCCATTGACAAGAAAAGTCAAAGTCTTCATGAGAAATTGATTCCCACATTGTTCAATCTGTTTTCTCGATACATGGTCAACTTGCTGTGAATTCCTGATAAACCAAAATATTTGTGGATCATTGTCTTAGAATAACCAGTTTTTCTGGAAGTTTGGAGGTATCAAATCCACAGCTTAGATACTAGCTCACAAGAAGCCCCCAAAATATGAATTAAAGAAACAAGGAATTGTGAAAACCATAGCAAGGAAAAGTATTCCAACTGGCCACTTGGAAGAAAAACAAGGAGGATTATTGACACTCCATGCACACAAGCACATATTCAGGGACCTGACATGAAGCTGTCCCGGCAAGATGACCACATTGCCTAAGGAAGAAATAGTGCAATTGCTTCTTTTGGAAGAACATAATACAAAAATCACAGAGGAAAACAGTTTTCTCAAGGTAAAAGAACTGATTGGGAAAGGGCAACTAGAGTGCCAAGCTGTTCCCATAGTGAAGGAGCACATTTGGCCATGAATGTGTAATTCTTCTCAGCAATAACAATAGAAAGTGGAGCAAGAAGGCTGAAATATAATTGCACCTTACAGTGTACTATGGCTAATTCAGTTTTCAAAGGCAACTAATTATTAGCTAGTCAGAGAATAATCCTCACAGATATCTTCATTATGTAGATACAGAAAAAATATCCACCTGTGTCCTGAGTTTAGGAAATGAGGGCTGCTTTGGTTACATGTGTATTCTGTTTTGCTTTAATATTTATTTATTTACTTATTTAATCCAGCACTTAAATATTTTATTTATTTATATCCCAAATGGTGACCCCACTCCTGATTCTCCCTTCCAGAGTTGTTCAGCCCATCTTCCCCCTACCCTTTGCCTTTCAGAGTGTGCCATCTCCAGGCATTCTACTTCTCTGGGTCATCAAGTCTCTATCACTGGGTCTAGACAAAGCTATCAGTCCTCTACTACATATATGCTAAAGCCTTTGAATAGCCCAGGTATGCTCTTTGATTGGTGGTTTAGTCACTGGGAGCTTCCTAGAGTCCAGGTTTTCCTATGGGGTTGCCATCCCCTTCAGTTCCTTCAATCCTTCCTGTAATTCTTCCATGGAATTCCCTGGCTCCACTGCAATGACTAGCTGTAAGTATCTGCATCTGCCTCTGTAAGCAGCTGGTAGAGCTACTCAGAGGACAGCCATTCTAGGCTCTTGTCTTGCATGTCCTTTGGGGTCTGGGTTATCTCACTCAGAATGAGTGAGAAATACTACCAAATGATTACATGGATATGACAATCTTTCAATGAAACTCATTAATTTATATAACAATATATATTTTATACAAGATATAGTTCTACTCATATACTGAGTAAAGTATATTATTTTATATGAGTAAACCATATAAAGTATGGATTATATAAGTAAAAATATTATATCATATTTAAAAAATATGATATAATATATATTACAAAATTTCAAATAAGAATTATATATTTCCATTGTATTCCAGGTCTTGATTTTAAAAAAACGTGAGTCCCAGTAGGGAGTAGGTGTTTTTACATTACACTAAGTGTGTGTGTGTGTGTGTGTGTGTGTGTGTGTGTGTGTGTGTGTGTGTATTGCTGTGGTAGTATATTATTTACCATGTCAAACATGTGAGGTTTAAAGTACAACTGACAGGAATATCTTATTCCACTTGGTTGCTGGAGACCAAATTCAATTCATCCGGCTTGGTCATAAAATCCAGATGAACTATCTGCTTGTCCTTTGAGAAGGATTTCAAAGTACAATGATTATAGGAACTGGAAACATATCTCTAATTCAAGTGCAAGAGAAGCATATGGTGAAAATGCCCTTAGAAAAGAACAAGGGTATTAAAATGGCATTCCTCGATCACTCCCCATCTAGATAAACTTGCCACTGTCCCCTAACCATTGGATTATTCATTTACAAGGCAAGAGACTCATCATCTAGAAAGATCCAAGACCAAAGAATACCCCATTGCAAAGTCTCATGCCAATCTCTCAGAAGCTTAACAGCATGAGACAGAACCAGAAAACACATTAAAAAGAGGGATGTAGTGAGGAAGGCAAAGTAGGTTTGGTCTCCATGGACATTTTCCATGTCCTCACGTGTAAATATCTATAAGTAAAACAGAATTTTTAATACTTCAGAATCAGTTACTGAAATAAATATCAGTGGGAGTAATGGATGTCCCTCAATAGAGTAATGGATACATAAAATGTGATACATTTACACAATGGTGTACAACTTAGATATTAAATATTAGATATTAAAAACAAAGGCTTCATATAATTAACAGACAAATGAATGGAACTAGAAAATATCATCCTGAGTGAGGTAGCCCAGTCACATAAGAATATACAGGCATATACTCACTAAGAAGTGGATATTAGAAAAAGATCATGAAATACACATGATACAACTCACAGACCATATGAAGTACACAAACAGGGAAGACTAAAAAATATTTGCCTTGGTCCTACTTAGAAGTGGGTACAAAATAACCACAGAGAGAAGGAGGGACTTGGGAGGAAGAAAGGAGGGCCTCAGGGAAAACGGGGAGCAGAAGCAAGTGTGGGATAAGAAGGGGGAGATGTCCAGAAGGTCAGGAAATAGAATAGAGGTGTGTGTCACTGGGGAATGGGGACCTAGGGATAGCCACCAGAAAGTCCCTGATGGCAGGGACTCAAGAGGCTTCCAAGACCCATTAGGGATGACATTACCTTAAATACTTAACAAAAGGGAGAAAGAACCTGTAGAGATAATACCCAGAGGTTAGAATCCCTGGTTGAAGGATGGGACTACCCACCCATCAGTAAAATTTTAACCCAGAATTGCTCCTGTGTACAGGAAATAAAGGGAAAAAGAATGGCACAGAGTATCAAAGAAAGTCCACCCAGAGATTTCCCTACCTTGGGATTCAATCCATATGAAGACACCAAACTAAGACACTATTGCTGTTGCCAAGAAGGGCTTGCTGACAGGAGCCTGATATACCTGTCTCCTGAGAGGCTCTGCCAGAGCCTGACCAATACGGATGTGGATGCTAGCAACCAAGCATCAGTCTCGGCAAAGGATGAGTTAGAGGAAAGACTGAAGGAGCAGAAGGGGTTGGCAACCTCATAGGAAGAACAACAGCATCAGTCAACCAGACACCCCCAGAGCTCCCAAGACCTAAACAACCAATGAAGGAGTGTGCATAGAGGAACCCATGGCTCGTGCTGCATATGTAGAAGCAGTGCATCAATGACTTATCTGGCATCAATGGGAGGGGAGGCCCTTGGTCCTGTGAAGGCATGATGCCCCAGTATAAGGAAATGCTAGTGCAGTGAGGTGAGAGTGGATGGAAGAGTAGGTGAGAGAACACCACTATAAAAGCAGGAGGAGGGATCAGGGGACCGGGGGTTTGCAAATGGGAAACCTGGAAAAGGGATAATATTTGAAATGTAAATAAATAAAATAACAAATAAAAAATGAAATTAAAATTAAAAATAAGATGAATATATTCCTTTGCAGTTAGAGTGAGTTTCTTTGTTTATCATGTCTTGGTATATGATTCCCAATAGGCAGAGCACAGTGGTCTAAATTGGCTAGTTTGCAGTTCTGGTAAGTTTTCATGACTTGCTGTGCATGTCATTTCTATTCCTTCAATGACTCCTATGTAAGTCAAAAGCATGCAAGTAACAGACATATAAACAAGGACAAGCTCAGTTGATCACATATATTCATTCTCAGTAGCTTGGGTTAGAGAGTTGTATTGTGATGTCAATTTAAAGAATTCTTCTATTAACTATTTGGAATTCCTGGGACAGGCATATGACCATTCTAAATAGCAATCAGCTTCATTTGTTTTTTATTAGGTGTTTTCTTTATTTACATTTCAAATTTTATCCCTTTCTTCATTTGTCCTACAAACCCCCCTATCCCATCTTCCCTCTCCCTGTTCACTAACTACCCACTCCTGATTCTCTGTCCTTGCATTCTCCTACAATGGGGCATCAAGCTTTCACAAGACCATGGGCCTTCCCTCTCATCAATTTTCCCCAAGGACTTACTCTGCTACATATACAGTTGGAGCCATGGGTACCTCCATGTGTACTCTTTGGATGGTAGTTTAGTCCCTAGGAGCTCTGGTGTTACTAGTTGGTTTATATTGTTGTTCATCCTACTGAGCTGCAAAACCATTTAAACCCTTGGGCTTTTTTTCTAGCTCTTCCACTGGGAACACTGTGCTCAGTCCAATGGAGGGCTGCTAGCATCCACTTCTGTATTTGTCAGGCAGTGGTCGAGCCTCTGAGGTGACAGCTATGTCAGGCTAGTGTCAGTAAGCACTTGTTAGCATCCACAATAGTGTCTGGGTCTGGTAACTGTATATGGGATGGATCCATAGGTGTAACAGTCACTGTATGGTCTTTACTTCAGTTTCTGCCCAAACTTTGTCTCTGTATTTCCTACCATGGGTATTTTGATCCCCCTTCTGAGAAAGACCAAAGTATCCACACTGTGGTCTTCCTTCTTCTTGATCTTCATGTGGTCTGAGAATTTTAAATTTGGTATTAGGAACTTCTGGGCTAATATCCACTTATCAGTGAGTGCATGCCATGTGTGTTCTTTTGTGATTGAATTATCTCACTCAGGATATTATTTTATAGTTTCATCCATTTGCCTAAGAGCTTCATGAACTTATTGTTTTTATTCAGGTTCATTTTATAATCTCACCTTAATATCCACAAAACTTTTGCTCCTGACAGAACAGCAAACCCAATCTTGTACAATTAGAGCTTTCTTCTTGTAATTCTTTTAAGGTTAACAGTGTGATATGCTGGCCTTTATTACCATTTGGTACTCTGGCAGGAGTTCCAACTATTTCCATAAAGTAAAAAAAATTACTATTACAGAAAATTTACTATTATTTATGGAAACTATTTTTATAAAGTAAAAATTTACAGAAATAGTTTTTACTAAATACCCAATTGCCAAGTGCTAGGGAATTTACAGTAACTGAAACTTCCTCAGGCAGCATTTGATAGCTTTGTCAGAGCATTTCCTTGAGATGGAGCTTTTTAACTCTAGAAGATACTAGTTTGACAAATAGGCTTAAATTCAAGAATCAAGTAAATGTAAGGAGTAAATACATGACTATAGGTTTTTCCAGAAAAAGAGCACACAGTACAACCATGAATAAACATTGGATTGTAATCCCAAAAATTTAACCCATGTTTTGTTCCTTGATACTCAAAATTAATAATACTGGAGCATGACAGACATATGAGTGATTGGTCAGAAATCCTGCCCTGCCCTCAGAGAAAAAAAAACAAGACAGGCTAATGACATTGCTCATGGAGGCCTGTCATAACTAGGTAAAAAGACATTATTGCTGAATATGTAACATATTTTATTTGTAGGACAAAGCAAAACAAAAATCCTATCTCAAAAATGGCTAGCTTCACAGTGACAGAAGTGGTATGCACAGCAGTGTTGTGTTGGAGAAAATATTACACAGTATACTGTTTTCTGCTCTTGGGCCAGTTGTGGATCTCTGGGTAAATCATCCTCTACTACAAATAAGATCCTATGGTTCAGATTTCAAAATACATTAAACTATGGTCATAATAAACCATTAAGAATCAGCTTACTATTGTGTTCATTTCATGCTAATGAACTAGTTTATCTATTGTGGAATAGGCATGTCTAGCCACAAGCTCTTGGCCCCAATAACAGTGTCAGGTATGGGTTTTTATCTTTTATTCATTTCTTTCTTTTTTCATTAATTTTTTATTCATTCATTTTATATCCCAATTACAGCCCCCTTCTCCCAATTACCCCCTCACACCGGCCCTCATCCTCATTTCCTCCCAATCCTGTGGGAAGCAGAAACCCCCAAGTATCCTGCATTGGATAAGATAAAAATCTCAAAGCAATGTTAAGTTTTATTTCTCTGCAGAATGATAATATTGAACACTTTTCATCGTTTCTCAGTCATTTGTATTAAGTTATTTTTGAACGTCCTGTTTAGTTTCATGATCCATTTTCAGTTCGATTTTTTGTTTTCCTTGTGTTTACTTTTGTTTATTTCTTTTTATGGTCTTGATGCGAACACTTGATCATATATGTAACTGTAAAGATTTTTCCCATTCTGTAAGCTGCTCTTCACTCAGATGATGGTATTCTTTGCAGTACAGAAGCTTTGTCATTTCAATAGGTCTCATTTACCAATTGTCAGTTTTAATGCCTATGCCATCATAGTTCTGGTCAGAAAAATCCTCTCCTGTGCTACTGAGTTCAAGCTAACTCCCTGATTTCTCTTCTGTCATCTAGGGATTCAGCTTTTATGCTGAAGTCCATAATCCATGTGGACTTTTTCTCAGCTTGAAAGAGGAGGCTTTGAATGTAGCTATTCAGTTAGACAAGCACATTTTGTTGAAGATTCTGTCTTTTCTACAATATGGATTATTGATCTTTCTTATGCTTCCTAATTTACTTAGAGCTCCCTCACTATGTGGAGGGACACAAAGAGTCTTATAAGTCAGGTCTGAATATGTATGACTTCTATACAAATATATATTTATGACTTCTATATATAACCTACATAATCCATCCACATTTCTAAATACCAGACTCATAAGAGCATCCTCACAGAAGATTTCATTCTCACTTGTTCTGGGGATCAATGACAAACATGTCTAGACATACTTATATATCTCTGAACTTCTAAAGAACTACAGACCTAGTGTCCAATATAGATTGCAGTCTCTAGAACAAATTGGAAAATAACACAAGTTCAGCATCAACTCCACCATGAACACTAAGTTTATCATTACTAATTTTAAATTGATCCCCTGAATTTATCATTTGATCATTCACGTGGCTCCTAGTTCCTTTCTGTACCCATGACCAACACTAACAATTATATATTTTCTACTTACATAAAGAAAAAAAGGATAGGAAATATGTTAAAGACATGAAGGATGACCTTGACACAAATGAAGATGGTACTGTCAGCTTTCATGAATTTGTAGACTTGATAGATGCACGTAAGTCATTCCATGAACAAGCATCCTCATGAGGCCATGGACACAGTCACAAGCATGGGACAGACATCAGAAAGGATGACAATGGACATTGACACAGAACTAATCAGAAGGCCAAACCACTTTGAACTTTCGCAACCAAAGATTCAAGGAATATCATGTCTTAAAGCCTTATTTGTGGAGCTTTAAGGTAGAGAGTAATAAAGTCCTTCTGCATGTCAGTGTCTACCATGATGCTTCTGTCTCCTATACTTGTCTTTCCCAGTGGTCTGAACACTACGCAGGTCTCTTTTGTTTGAAGTTCAAGCACCACCTTTAATTATACTGAGATGATCACCACCAACTTGTCTCTGTGCTATGGTTTCCCAGTGTACACCTGTCACCATGTTCCCATCTAACTATACCCTACTTTTTGAGTGGAAATTAACATGATTAGCTTACTAATAGAAATCATATCAATGCAGGAAAATGCAGCTGGTCTCCTCTCAACATACCAGCCATTTCCAAACTTGGCCCTGTGCATCTTCACTAAGCTCTGGCCACAAAGAATAGAACTATATTCCACTAAAAGCTTTTCTGGAACATTTTCATGTCAGGGAAGTAACACTGTAAATCTAGCAGTGTGAACAATGGTGTATATGTTCCTACTAATTCATTTCTGAATCCATACTGTATTTCTGATTAATTCCTTTTTTAATTCTTTATTGGTTATTTTGTTTATTTATATTTTAAATGTGATCCCCCTTCCCTGTTTCCTCTCCAAGAAGCCTCCATTACACCCCCTTCCCCTCCCTTAACACAGGTGTTCCACCACCCACATGCCCACTCCTGCCCCACAGCCCAAGCATTCCCCTATGCGGGGGCATCAAGCCTTCACAGGACCAAGTACATCCCCTTCATTTGATACCATAGAATGCCATCCTCTCCTACATATTCAACTGGAGCTATGATTATTCTTTGGATGGTAGTTTAGTCTCTGGGAGCTCTGGGAGGTCTGGTTGGTTGACACTGTTGTTGCAAACCCCTTCATCTCCTTCTGTTCTTCCCCTAACTCCTCCATTGGGGTACCCATGCTCAGTCCGATGTCTGGCTACAAGCACCTGCATATGCGTTGGTAAGACTCTGGTCGAGCATCTCAGGAGACATGCATATCAGGCTCCTGTCAACAAGCAGTTCTTAGCTTCAGCAATAGTGTCTGGGTTTGGTGTCTGTATGTAGGATGGATCCTCAGCTGAGGCAGTCTTTGGGTAGCCTTTCCTTCAGTCTCTGCTCCAGTCTTTGTTCCTGTATTTCCTTCAGACAGAACAATTCTGTGATAAAACTTTGAGATGTGTACCTGACCCCATCCCTCAACCAGGGGATATACCTAACCTCTGGATATGGTATCAACAGGTTCTCTCTCCCCTTTGTTGGGTATTTCAACTAATATCATCCCTGTTGTATATTGGAAGCCTCCTGTTTTCCTGGTATCTGGAACTTACTGGTAGATACTCCCAATTCTCAATCATCCATTGCCACATACTCATAGAAGCTGACTAACTCTCTATTCAATGACAACTTGGTCAGGAGAGAAAGAAAGAAAGAAAGAAAGAAAGAAAGAAAGAAAGAAAGAAAGAAAGAAAGAAA
>JADRCD010236245.1:0-36302 GCA_019843815.1 Montemys delectorum | reverse complement strand
AAAGAAAGAAAGAAAGAAAGAAAGAAAGAAAGAAAGAAAGAAAGAAAAGAAGGAAGGAAGGAAGGAAGGAAGAAAGAAAAGAAAGAGGAAGGGAGGAAGGGAGGGAGAGAGAGAGAGAAAGGAAGAAAGAAAGAGAGAGAGGGAACTAAGGAACAAAGAAACAAAGAAACAAAGAAAGAAAGAAGTTAAAGACATTCTAGATTTTAATGAATATGAAGACACAACATACCCAAACTTATGAGACACAATGAAACCAGTGCTAAGAGGGAAATTCATACCACTGAGTAATTTCATAAAGAAATTGGAGAGATACTACACTAGTGACTTGATAACACATCTTAAATCTGTAGAACAGAAAGAAGCAAACACACCCAACAGGAGTAGACAGCAGGAAATAAACAAGCTCAGAGCTGAAATCAACAAATTAAAAACAAAGACAACTATACAAGGAATCAATAAAACTAAGAGTTGCTTCTTTGAAAAAATCAACAGGAAAGATAATCCCTTAGCCAAACTAACTAGAGGGCACAAAGACAGTATCCAAATTAACAAAATCAGAAATGAAATGTGAGACATAACAACAGACATTCAAGAAATTCAGAAAAATCTTCAGATCCTACTAGAAAAACCTACACTCAGCAAAACCAGAAAATCTGGAGAAATTGGTGGTTTTTTAGACAGATATCAGGTACCAAAGTTAAATCAAGACCGGATAAACTATCTAAATAGTCCCATAACCTCTAAACAAATAGAAGCAGTCATTTAAAAGTCTCCCAACCAAAGAAAGCCCGATGTCAGATGGTTTTAGTTCAGAATTCTATCAGCCCTTCTAAGAAGAACTAATACCAATGCTTCTCAAACTATACCACAAAATACAAACATAAGGAATACTACCTAATTCATTCTATGAGGCCACATTTATGCTGATATCTAAACCACACAAAGGCCCATCAAAGGAACCTTTAGAGCAATTTTACTAATGAATATTGATACAAAAAATACTCAATAAAATTCTAGCAAACCACATCCATGAGCACATCAAAATGACCATTCACCATGATCAAGTAGGCTTCATTCCAGTGATGCAGGAATAATTTGATATATGGAAATCCATCAACATAACATATAATATAAACAAACTCAAAGAAAAAAATCACATAATCATCTCATTAGATACTGAAAAAGCCTTTGAGAAAATATGAAACGCCTTTAAGTGCAAAGTATTGGAGAGATCAGGAATTCAAGGTATATACCTAAACGTATTAAGAGCAATATCCAGCAAACCAACAGCCAACATCACATTAAATGGAGAGAAACTTGAAGCAATCCCACAAAAATCAGGGAGAAAACAAAGCTTCCCACTTTGTCTCTATTTATTCAATATAGTACTCAAAGTTCTAGCAAGACCAATCACACAATAAAAGGAGGTACAAGGGACAAAAATCATAAAGGAAGAAGTCAAGGTATCACTATTTACAGATGATACTATAGTATATGTGAGTGATCCCAACAATTCTACCAGAGAACTCCTACAACAGGTAATAACTTCACCAAAGTGGCTAGATATAAAATTTTCTCAAAGAAAAGAGTATCCTCTACCTACACAGAGGAAAAATTGGCTGAGAAACAAATTAATGAAACAGCGTTCTTCACAATACTCACAAATAAGATAAAATACCTCAGCATAACTCTAACCAAACAAGTGAAAGATTGTACAAGAACTTCAAGTCTCTCAAGAAAGAAATCAAAGATCTCAGAAGATGGAAAGATCTTCCATGCTCATGGATCAGTAGAATTGCCATGGTAAAAATGGTCATCTGACCAAAAAGAATCTTCATATTCAATGCAATCTCCATCAAAATTCTAAACAATGCTTCACAAAGAAAGAAAGAGTAATTCTCAATTTCATCTGGAATACAAAAAACACAGGATAGCAAAAACATTTCTCAACAATAAAATAATTTCTGGGGGAATTACCCCACCTGACCTCAAGTTGTACTGCAGAGCAATAGTGATAAAAACCTGAATGGTATTGGTATAGTAACAGACAGGTAGATTCATGGAATAGAACTGAAGATCCACAAGTAAATCCACACATCTATGGTTACTTGATCTTTGACAAAGAAGCCAAAACCATACAATGAGAAAAAGAATTTTTAACAAATGGTGATAGTCTAACTGGCAGTCTGCATGTAGAAGAATGCAAAGAGTTCCACTTATATCCTTGTACAAATGTCAACTTCTAGTGGATCAAGAACCTCCACATAAAACCAGATACACTGAATGTAATAGAAGAGAAAGTTGGAGAAAGCCTTAAACACATCTGTACAGGGGGAAATTTCCTGAAGAGAACAACAATGACTCATGCTCTAAGATAAACAATTGATAAATGGGACCTCATGAAACTGAAAAGCTTCTGTAAGGCAAAATTTACTACAAATATGACATAAAAGGCAAACTACAGATAGAGAAAAGATCTAAACCACCCTACATCTGATAAAGGACTAATATCCAAAATACACAAATAACTCAAGAAGTTAGGCTCTAGAAAACCAAGTAACCCAATTTAAAAATGTGGTACAGAGCTAAACAAAGAATTCTCAACTGAAGTATCTTAAAGAGCTGAAAAGCATCGGAAGAAATGCTCATCATCCTTGGTCATCAGGGAACTGTAAACCAAAAGGATCCAGAGATTCCACCTTTCACCAATAAGAATGGCTAAGATAACAAACTCAGGCAACAGCAAATGATGGCAAGGATGCAGAGAATGAGGAACACTGCTCCATCGCTGGTGGGATTGCAAGTTGGAAAAACCACTTTGGAAATCAATCTGGCAGTTCCTCAAAAACTTGGAAATAGCTCTACCTGAAGACAAATCTATCCCACTCCTGGGCATATACCCCAAAGATGCTCCAACATAGTGGAGCAAGCACACATGCACGACTATGTTCATACCATCCTTATTTATAATATTCAGAAGCTGGAAACAGCCCAGATGTCCCTCAATGCAAGAATGGATACAGAATATATGGTAGATTTACACAATGGAATACTACTCAGCTATTAAAAATATGACTTTACAAACTTTGTAGGTAAATGGATGGAACTAGAAAATATCATCCTGAGTGAGGTAACCCAGACCAAAAATTACATACATGGTACATACTCACTGATAAGTGGATATTAGCCCAAAATCTCAGAATACCCATGATTCAACTTACGAACCATTTGAAGTTTAACAAGAAAGAAGGCCAACATGTGCATGATTCAAACTCTCTTTGAAGGGTAAAGGGAAGTAGGGAATTGAGATGGAGAGGGGAGGGGGAAGACAAAAGTTGGGCACACCAGATAAGGGAAGAGACAGGAAAGAAGTGCAGAGGGCCAGGAGAATGAAGAGAAACAAGAGGCAGTGGGGGTGTGGGGAACTTGGTGGACCATTAGGAAGTCTTAGACACCAGGGATATGGTAGGTTCCCAGGAACCAATGGTGATGTCATTAGCTGATATATTAAATAGAAGGGAGATAGAACCTTAAGAGACCACCTCCAGTAAACAGACATGGCCCCCAGTATAGAGATGGGGCCACCCACCCATCTCAAAAATCTTAGTCCAGAATTGTCTATGTATAAAGGAAATGCAGAGACAAAAAAAATGATCAGAGACTGAAGGAAAAGCCATCCATATACTGCCTCACTGTGCCATCCATTCCCTTCATTGCAGGTAACAAACCCCAACACTTGCTGATGCTAAGATATGCTTGCAGACAGAAGCCTGGTATGGCTGGCCTCTGAGAGGCTCTGCCAGTACCTGAGATGTAGATCCTCACAGCCAACATTGGAGTGAACTCAAAGACCCTAGTGGAAGAGTTATAGAAAGGGCTGAAGGAGCTGAAAGGGATTGCAACCCTATAGGAAGAACAACAGTATCAATTAAGTGGAACCCTCAGAGCTCTTAGGAACTAAACCACCCACTAAAGAGTATACATGGACTGGTCCATAGCTCCTGCTACATATGTAGCAGAGGACTGTCTCAGATGGCAACAGTGGGAAGTGAGGCACTCGGTCCTGTGAAGGCTTGATACCCCATCAAAGGGAGATGCTGGAGGGATGAGGCAGGAGTGGAGATAGCAACCTCTTAGAGACAAAGAGGAGGGGAATGGATGGGGGTTCATAGAGGGGAGACCTTGAAGGGGAATAACATACGACACGAAAACAAAATGATTAATAAGTTAAAAAAGAGAAAGGAAAAATATAAAAAATAAAAGCTTAACAAAACTGTGTCTTTGCCAACTACTTTTGTCAATACAATCACAGAGAATTAATATACAGAATAGATGAGAATTGGAAAAATGAAAATAATAGATAAACCTTTCAGCAAATGAACAAATTAGCTGGTTAGACATTTTCAAATAAAGTACAAATAATCCATAAAACATGAAAATATTAATCATCCTTGAGGTGCAAATCCAAACTACATTATCATTTTAAAACACCTTTAAGAAGTATCATGAAACAAACAAACAATCAAACGACAAATTCTGGCTAAAATAAGAAAAATAAGGACCTTGTTGTAGGTACAGGTAAACTTCTATACTCACATTAGAAACAAGTGTGGAAGTAATTTTAAAGTCACCATCCAACAGACACACCTACATATTGATGTTTATCATGGTACTATTTATAATAGCCAAGTTATGCACTCACCAGAAGTTCCCATCAGTACATGGACTGATAAGAAAAATATGATATATGCAGGAATATAAGATGCAGATGAGTCAAGATATAGAAAATGGAGTTTTATTCACCCTGTGACTAAAAAAAATCATGTGGTTTACAAGAACATGGATCTTTTTTTCTTTTTATTTCTTCTCTCATACAATGCATCCAGACCACAGGTTAGCCCTCTCTCCATTCCTTCCAGCCCCCCACTACTACCTGGCCCAGATGTACGAATGATCCTCTATTTCCCTTCTGAATGCAGCAGACCTCCATAGGATATATACAAAACACAGCATTAGTGGTAATAACAGTAGTTATAAAGCCTCTTATTCAGGCTGGACAGAGCAGTGGAGAAGGAGGCAAAGGGTCCCAATAGCAGGTACAAGCATCAGAGACACTCCCACTCCCACTAATCTAGTCACACAAAAATCCTTAGCTAAGCCAGCAGAACATATAATGCAGTGGACCTGTGCAGACCGACACAGGCTTTGTGAGTGTTATTTCACTCTGTGGCTCCCTATGACTTCTGTTTAGTTGATTTTATGCTGTGTGTTTGTTAATGTCATTGATCATTCTGCCTCCTACTCTCCTTCCCCCTGCTCCTCTGTGTGGTTCCCCAAGTGCTACCCAATATTAGCCTGTCTCTGCATCTGCTCTCATAAGCTGAGGAAAGAAACCTTCTTGATGAGTGTTCAACTAAAGCTAAATAAGGAAATCCCCAAAAAGACAAAAATATAATACCCCATAAAACTTAAATTGAAGATAACAGGAAGATAAAAGGAAAAAAAGGAATCTGAGATATATCTCCATCTGCTCAAGTATAAATCTCTAAGCCAAACTTTGTATACTGTTTCTAGGTATGATTCCTGATATGCAGAGATAGCAATCCAAGTGTCTAGTATTCAGTATGAAGAAATTATTATGATTGTGTTACTATGCATGTCAGTTCCATTTTTGCAATCACAACTAAACTAGTCAAAGACAGTCAAATCAAAGTCATGTATGTAAAAGCAGTCTTAGTTGATAAAAATGCATTCATATTTAGCAGCTTGGGTAATACGAAACTTGGCTACAGCATTGTGATGTCACGTTACAGCATTTTCTTGTGAACTGTTTGGAATACCTAGATCATGCTTATGAAAATACTGAGTAGTACTCAGCTCTGTTTCTTGGTGACTTATTAATGTTCCCCTTTAGAGTCCCTCCTATAGAGCAACAAACCCAATCTTGTGTATTTGGGTACATGTTTCTTGTTATTGCTTTGAGCTAAGTAGTGTGATATGCTGGTCTTAACTATCATTTCTTACTCTGGATGGACGTCCATATATTCTAAAATGAAAATAATTACAGAAGTAGTTCTTATAAAGATGCATGTGGTCATGCCAAGAAATTTTCAAGAAGTGAAATTTCTACTGACAGGAAATGAAAATTTAGTCTTTCAGAGCATTTTCTGAAGAAGGAGTTGTTGAATCCTAGAAGACACAAACTGGACAAATTGATTTAAATTCTAAGACCAAATGTAAGAGATGAAAAGATGGTTATAAGCAGCACACCAAAAAGAAGTAACTAGATAGCCATAACAAGACACTTTTTTAAGCTGAACAATGTAACCGTCCTTTGGTTTCTTGATCCCCAAAATTTATTGCCTTAGCATAGAAGACCTCTCTATGAATGATTGATCACATGTCCAGACCTGATCCAACATAAAAAAAATACATGGGACTTGGAGGCCTGCCATGACTGGGTGAAAAGACACTATTACTGAAGACAAAACACACTATATTTGTAGAGGATACCTTCCAGTATGGTTAGCTTTATAGTGCCCAAGTGTCTACACAATTAAGAGAGAGAAAAATCCAAAGTCTCTTATTCTCTGAACATTGGCCAGTTGTGCACCTCTATGTTAGTCATCATCTACTAAAAAAAATCTGTGGTTTTGATTTTAAAAGACAATAGTCTATGGACTATTAGTAAAGCCTGAAGAATGGCTTTACTATTCTGTCCATTTCATACTAACAATAGTAGTTTCTCCCTTAAGGCATACAACATGTCTACCCACAAGTTCTTGGTGCCAGATATGAGCATTATGGAATGGGCATTAACTCTAATCATAAAATGTTTCCTACTCCCACAATATCTATGCCATTAATGTACCAGTGGGCATATCATTCTAGGCTAGATGTTAATGTACTGAACAGGGTGCACAGCTTTGTAAGGTCAATGATTACTTTTATCCTCTGGTAGCATGTCCAGTGTCTTCCAGACCTACTCAGTAGAGATGAATCTTCCTGGTCAGAACCAGCTTTATTTCTCCATGTCATGTGACTCAGTTATGTGGTGTCTCTAAAACTAATGCTTTACCTTCAAATTCTGCTGTGTAAATAAGAACATTGTAACAGCATATAATGTTTGGGGTACTATTAGACCTTGCTGGACAAGAACTCCAAAAGAGGTGTTCCATCCATTCCTATCACTAGGCTATTTATTTGTAAGACTCTGTCATTTATATGGAGTATTGTTGCCTCATTTTAGGGCAACATTTTTAAAGAAAGAAAGAAAGAAAGAATGAATGAAGGAAAGAAAGGAAGGAAGGAAGGAAGGAAGGAAGAAAGAAAGAAAGAAAGAAAGAAAGAAAGAAAGAAAGATAGAAAGGAAGGAAGGAAGGAAGAAGAAAGAAAGAAAGAAAGAAAGAAAGAAAGAAAGAAAGAAGGATAGAGAGAGAGGGATAGAAAGAGGGAGGAATGGAGGAAGGAAGGGAGGAAGGAAAGGAGGAAGGAAGGAAGGGAGGGAGGAAGGAAGGGAGGAAGGAAGGAAGGAAGGAAGGGAAGGAAGGAAGGAAGGAAAGAAGGAAGGGGAGGAGGGAGGGAGGAAGGGAGAAGGAAATGTGGGTGTAAGGAGAGAGGGGAGGGAGAGAGACGGAGGATGGGAGGGCAAACCACTGAGAGATATAGGGATAGATATTTCAGAAATATTTTGTTTTGTTTTGTTTGCTGTAGCACCGATTTTTTTTTCTTATTCAACAAATTAATTATGCATTGGTCAGGTCATTACAAAATAGGATAGCTACACTTCAAATTTTACATGACATTTCATCTTTTTTATCATATATTTTCTTTATTTACATGCCGTATGGTACCTCCTTTACACTTTCCCTTCTGAAAAAAAGAAAATAAAAAAAAACCCTGTTCCCTTCCTGCCCCCTTCCTCAACAACCCACCCTCTCCCACTTCCTGGTCCTGGCACTCACATACACTGGGGCACAGAAACTTCACAGGGCCAAGGGCCTCTCTTCCCATTGATGAATGATTAGGCCATCCTTTGCTATACATATGCTGCTAGAGCCATTAGTTCTACCTTGGGTACTCTTTGATTGGTGGTTTAGTACCAGGGAGCTCTGAAAGTACTAGGGAGTTCATATTGTTGTTCGTCCTAAGGGGCGAACACTTCAGCTCCTTGGGTCCTTTCTCTGGCTCCTTCACAGGGGACCCTCTATTCAGTCTGATGAATGACTGTGAGCTTCTACTTCTGTATTAGTGGGGTACTGTCAGAGCCTCTCAGGAGACAGCTATATCAGACTTCTGTCAGCCAGCACTTGCTGGTATCAACAATAGTGTCTGAATTTGATGATTGAATATGGGAAGTATCCCCAGGTGGAGCAGTCTCTGGATTGTCCTTCCTTCAAACTCTGCTCCATAGTTTGTCTCTGCAATTTCTTCCATGTGTATTTTGTTCCCCCTTTTTAGAATGAACAAACTGCCAGGCAGTGGTGGCACATGCCTTTAATCCCAGGACTTAGGAGTCAGAGGCAGGTAGATTTCTGAGTTTGAGGCCAGCCTGGTCTACAGAGTGAGTTCCAGGACAACCAGGACTACACAGAGAAACCTGTCTCAAAAAGCCAAAAATAAAAAAAAAATGTAAAAAAGAATGAAGAAAGTATTGACACTTTGGTCTACCTTCTTGTTTTTCTTGTGGTTTGTGGATTTTATTCTTGGTATTACAAGCTTCTGAGCTAATATCCACTTATCAGAAAGTGTGTACCATCTGTGTTCTTTTGTAATTTGTTATCTCATTCAGGATGATATACTCCAGATCCATCCATTTCCCTAAGAATTTCATAAATTCATTGTTCTTAATAGCTCAGTAGTACTCCATTGTGTAGATGTACTGCATGTTCTGCATCCAGCCTTCTGTTGAGGGACATCTGGGTTGGTTCCAGATTCTGGCTGTTATAAATAGGCCACTTTGAACATGATGGAGCATGTGTCCTTATTACATGTTGGAGAATCTTCTGGGTATATGCCCAGGAGTGGTATAGCTGAGTTCTCTGGTAGTACTATGTCCAATTTCTGGAGGAACCACAAAACTGATCTCCAGAGTGGTTGTACCAGCTTGCAATCTCACCAGCAATATAGGAGTGTTCCTCTTTCTCCACAATCTTGCCAGCATCTGGTGTCACCTGAGTTTTTGATCTTAGTCACTTTTACTGGTGTAAGGTGGAATCTCAGAGGTGCTTTGATTTACATTTCATTGATCACTAAGGGCCATGAACCTTTCCTTAGGTGATTCTCAGCCATTCAGGACTCCTAAGTTGAGCATTCTTTGTTTACAAATAATATAAAATACCTTGGTGTGACTCTAACTTAGCAAGTAAAAGATCTATATGACAAGAACTTCAAGTCTCTGAAGAAGGAAATCGAAGATCTCAGAAGATTGAGAGATATCCCATGCTGATGGATTGGCAGGATTAATATAATAAAAATGGCCATCTTGCTGAAATCAATCTACAGATTCAATGCAATCCCCATCTCAAAATTCCAACTCAATTCTTCACAGACTTAGGAAATGCAATTTGCAAATTCATCTGGAATAACAAAGACCTAGGATAGGGAAAAACATTCTCAACAATAAAGAAACTTCTGATGGAATCACCATCCCGGAACTTAAGCTGTACTACAGAGCAATTGTGATAAAAACTGCATGGTATTGATACAGTGACAGGCAGGTAGATCAATGGAATAGAATTGAAGACCCAGAAATGAATCCACACACTTGATCTTCGACAAAGGAGCTAAAATCATCCAGTGGAAAAAAAAGACAGCGTTTTCAAAAAATGGTGCTGACTCAACTGACAGTTAGCATGTAGAAGAATTCAAAATGATCCATTCCTATCTCCAAATAGAAACAAAAATAAGTGGACAATTTTCTAAAAAGATATCAGGTACCAAAGTTAAATAAAGATCAGATCAATGATCTAAACAGTCCCATATCTGCTAATGAAATAGAAACAGTCATTAATAGTCTCCCAACCAAAAACAAGCCCAGGACCAGATGAGCTTAGTTCAGAGTTTCATCAAACTTTCAAAGAAGACCTAATACCAATACTCCTCAAACTAATCAACTAAATTGAAACAGAAGGCACTCTATGAAATTTGTTCTATGAATGCTGCAATTACTTTTATACCTAAATCACACAAAGACCTAGCAAAGAAAGAAAACATCAGACCAAATTCCCTTATGAATATCAATGCAAAAATACTCAATAAAATTCTTGCAAACTGAATCAAAGAACACATCAAAACGCTTACCCACCATGATCAAGAAGGATTCATCCCAGGGATACAAGGATGGTTCAATATACAGAAATCCATCAATGTAATTCACTATAAAAACAACTTAAGGAGAAAAACCATATGATCATCTCATTAGATGCTGAGAAAACATTTGACAAAATCCAATATCCATTCATGATAAAAGTCTTGGAAAGATCAGGAATTCAAGGCCCATACTTAAACATAGTAAAATCAATATACAGCAAACCAGTAGCCAACATCAACCTAAATGGAGAGAAACTTGAAGCAATTCCACTAAAATCAAGGACTATACAAGGCTGCCCACTCCCTCCCTATCTATTCAGTATTGTACTTGAAGTCCTAGCCAGAGCAATTAGACAACAAAAGGAGGTCAAAGGGATATGAATTGGAAAGGAATAAGTCAAAATATAACAATTTGTTGATGATATGATAGGATACTTAAGCGATCCCAAAAATTCCACCAGAGAGTACCTAAACCTGATAAACAACTTCAGCAAAGTAGCTGGATATAAAATTAACTCAAGCAAATCAGTGGCCTTCCTCTACACAAAGGATAAACAGGTGGAGAAAGAAATTATGGAAACAATACCCTTCACAATAGTCACAAATAATATAAAATACTTTGGTGTGACTTTAACTAAGCAAGTAAAAGATCTGTTTGACAAGAACCTCAAGTCCCTGAAGAAGGAAATTGAAGAAGATCTCAGAAGATGGAAAGGTCTCCCATGCTCGTGGACTGGCAGGATTAATACAGTAAAAATGGCCGTCCTACAGAAGGCAATCTACAGATTCAATGCAATCCCATCAAAACTCCAACTCAATTCTTCACAGACTTAGAAAGTGCAATTTGCAAATTCATCTGGAATAACAAAAAAATCTAGGATAGTGAAAATTTTTCTCAACAATAAAGGAACCTCTGATGGAATCACCATTTGAAACCTTAATCTGTACTGCAGAGCAATTGTGATAATAACTGCATGGTATTGGTACAGTGACAGGCGGGTAGATCAATGGAATAGAATTGAAGACCCGAAAATGAACCCTCACACCTATGCTCACTTGATCTTTGACAAAGGAGCTAAAACCATCCAGTGGAAAAAAGACAGCATTTTTAGAAAAAGTGTGCTGGCTCAACTGGCAGTTAGCACATATAAAAATGCAAATAGATCCTTTTCTTTCTCCTTGTACAAAGCTCAAGTCCAAGTGGATCAAGGACCTCCACATAAAACTAGCATATGCTCTAAGATCAAGATGTAGCAAATGGGATATCATAAAATTACAAAGTTTCTGTAAGGCAAAGGACACTGTCACTAGAACAAAGTGGCAACCAACAGATTGGGAAAAGACCTTTACCAATCCTATATCTGATAGAGGGCTAATATCCAATATATACAAAGAACCCAAAAAGTTAGACTCCAGAGACCCAAATAACTCTATTAAAAATGGGGTACAGAGTATTTCAGAAATCTTAAATCAGGTTTACATTTGTTCTCTGTGAAAGATTTTTCGTTGTGATAACCCTCAGAATAGTTCCTATTCTGCTCTACTCTATCACCAACCATTCTTGTCTTATTACTCTTCTTTACACTTTGCGTCATCTTGAAAATTCACTTACACACACACACACCCATACATACACACACACACACACACACACACACACACACACACACACACACAGACACATACAGAGAGAGAGAGAGAGAGAGGCCATTTTTAATTTGCTGATTTCAGTGAGTATTCCAAATGATACACACATATGTAAAGAGTCATAGCTAACATCCACAAATGAGAGAAAATTTGTAAAAGTCGTATTTCTGGGTCTGGTTTACTTTATTCAGAATGCCTGTTTCCATCACCATACATTTTGTCTGAAATTCATAATTTCATTTTTCTTAACGGCTGTATAATTTTGTGGAAATGTACCTCATATCCATGATCAGATTGTTTTCATTTCCTAGCTATTGTGACCAGAGCAGAAATGAACACGGCCAAGTGAGTATCTCTGTAGGAGGATATATAATCATATGGGTGTATGCATGCCCAAGAGTAGAATAACTGGATCAGAAGGTATATCTGTTTCTAGGATTCTAGGAATGTGATCTCTGATTCTCATAGAGGTTGCACCTCTCTACACTCCCACATCTCATATCCACATCCAGATAAGCATGTGTTTCCATTCATTAGAGTTGTTTTTTTTTTACAATGTTTTTTATCTCTTAGAGGCAGGTTGTTTTTTATTTTAGGTGTTCCCATTAGGATAAGATAAAATCTCAAGCATTATAATTTGTATTATTCTAATTGATAAAGATTTTGAACACTTTTAGGCATTCTTTTTTTTTTTCAGAAATCTATTTTTACATTCATGTCTCATTTTTAGTTTACTTGCTGGGTTTTCTGACATTTAGTTCTTTTTTTTCTTTGCATATTTTCATGATCCTGTCATGAACACTGTCAGATAAATAACTATTAAAGACATTTAGTATTTCCATTCTGTAGGCTGTCTCTTTGCTCAAATGATGGGGTTCTTTGTTGAACAGAGTCTTTATATTTCAAGGATACCAATTGCATGTATCACTTGTCAGTTTTATTGCCTATACTATCAGAGTTCATATGCTAGTAAGATATAGTCAAACTCCTACTTGATCTCGTGCTCTATTAAATAGAGTTCCAGTTTGTGCTAAGGACCTGATCCAAGTGGAGTTGAGGTTCCCACACATGAGATATGTGGATTTAGTTCCATTCCTCTACATGTAGTTATTAAGTTTAACTAGCACCATTTCTTGAAGATGCTGGGTTTTTTTTCAATAATGTGTACCATTACTCTTTTTATCAAAAATTAGGTGGCTGTACAAATGTGCACTTCTGTGTGGATCATCAGTCCTATTCCATTGATAAATTAATTTATTGTGTTCTGGTGCTATGCTAATACAATTGCTGTGGCTCTTTGATTTAGCTTGAACTCTGCGATAGAGATGCTTCTAGAAATATTTTTTATTATTCAAAATTCGTTAGGTTATCTTGAGTAATTTGTGATTCTATATGAAATTTGTGTTTGTATTTTAGTATCTGTGAGGTACTCCACTGAAATTTTGATGGAGATTGCCTTGAATATATAAATTGCTGTTGGTAGCTTGGCCATTTCCACACTATGAACCCTTAAGATCCATGAGAAAGCATTTGACAATATCCAACACCCCTCCATAATAAAAGTCTTGGAAATATCAGGAATTCAATGCCCATAACAAAACATAGTAAAAGCAATATGCAGCAAACCAGTAGCTAACAACAAACTAAATGGAGAGAAACTGGAAACAATCCCATGAAAATCAGGGACTAGACAAGTCTACACACTCTCTTCCTACCTATTCAGTACTGTACTTGAAGTACTAGCCAGAGCAATTAGAAAACAAAAGGAGGTCAAAGGGATACAAATTGGAAAGGAAGAAGTCAAATTATCACTATATGCTGATGATATGCTAGGGTACTTAAATGACCCCAAAAATTCCACCAGAGAACTCCTAGACCAGAAAAACAACTTCAGCAAAGGAGCTGGATATAAAGTTAACTAAAGCAAATCAGCAGACTTCTTCAATACAAAGGATAAACAGGCTGAGAAAGAACCTAGGAAAACAATACCCTTCACAATAGTCACAAATAATATGAAATACCTTAGTGTGACTCTAACTAAGCAAGTGAAATATCTGTATGAAATGAACTTCAAAACTCTGAAGAAGAAAATCAAAGATCTCAGAAGATGGAAAGATCTCCCATGCTCATGGATTGGCAGGATTAAAATAGAAATTGACCATTTTGCAAAAATCAATCTACAGATTCAATGAAATCCCCATCAATATTCCAACTCAATTCTTCACAGAGTCGGAAAGAAAAATTTGCTAATTCATCTGGAAAAACAAAACACCTAGGATAGTGAAAACTATTTTCAACAGTAAAAGAATTTCTGGTGGAATCACCATCCCTAACCTTAAGCTGTACTACAGAGCAATTGTGATAAAAGCTGTATTGTATTAGTACAGTGACAGGCAGGTAGATCAATGGAATAGAATTGAAGACCCAGAAATGAACCCACACACCTATGATCACTTAATCTTTGACAAAGGAGCTAAAACCATCCAGTGAGGAAAAAAACCCAGCATGTTTGACAAATGATGCTGGCTTAACTGGCAGTTAGCATGTAGAAGAATGTAAATTGATCCATTCTTATCTCAAGTCCAAGTGGATCAAGGACCTCTACATAAAATCAAATACACTGAAACTAATAGTAAAGAAAGTGGGAAGAACCTTGAGCACATGGGTACAGGGGAGATTTTCCTGAAGAGAACACAAATAGCTTATGCTCTAAGATCAAGAATTGACAAATGAGACCTCATAAAATTACAAACCTTTTGTAAGGGAAAGGACACTGTCAATAGGATAAAATGGCAACAAACAGATTGGGAAAAGATCTTTACCAATCAGGTATTCGATAGAGAGCTAATATCCAATATATACAAAGAACTCAAGATGCTAGACTCCAGATAACCAAATAACCATATTAAAAATTGAGTACAGAGCTACTCAAAGAATTCTCAACTGAGAAATACCAAATGGCTGAGAAGCACCTAAAGAAATGTTCAACATCTTTAGTCATCAGGGAAATGCAAATAAAAACAACCCTAAGATTGAACCTCACACCAGTCAGAATGGCTAAGATCAAAAACTTAGGTGACAGCAGATGATGGTGAGGTTGTAGAGAAAGAGGAACACTCCTACATTGCTGGTGAGACTGAAAACTGGTACAACCATTCTGGAAATCAGTTTGGTTGTTCCTCAGGAAATTGGACACAGTACTACCTGAGAACCCAGCTATACCACTCCTGAGCATATACACAAAAGATGTGCCAACATGTAATAAGGACACAGGCTCCCCTATGTTCATAACAGCCTTATGTATAATAGCCAGAGACTGGAAACAACACAGATGTCCCTCAACAGAGGAATGGATACAGAAAATGTGGTACATTCAAACAATGGAGTACTGCTGAGCTATTAAAAACAATGAATTTATGAAATTCTTAATGAAATTGATGGATCTGGAGAATATTATCCTGAGTGAGGTAACCCAATCACAAAAGAACACACACGGTATGCACTCACTGATAGGAGGATATTAGACTAGAAGTTCGGAATACTCAAGATACAATCCACAAACCACAAGAAACTCAAAAAGAAGGAAGACAAAATTGTGGATACTTCAATCCTTCTTAGAAGGTGGAACAAATTACCCATGGAAGGAGTTGCAGAGACAAAGTATGGAGCTGAGACTGAAGGAAGGACAATCCAGAGACTGCTCCACCTGGGGGTCCTTCCCATATAAAATCACCAAATTCAAACACTATTTTGGGTTTCAACAAGTGCTGGCTGGCAGGAGCCTGATAGAACTACCTCCTGCGAGGCTCTGACAGTGTCCAACTAATAGAGAAGTAGAAGCCCACAGCCATCCACTGGACTAGGCACAGGGTCCCCAGTGAAGGAGATAGAGAAAGGACTCAAGGTGCTGAAGGGTTTGTAGCACCTTAGGACAAACAAGAATATGAACTAACTTGTCCCCTCAGAGCTACCAGGGACTAAAACACCAACCAAAGAGTACGCATGGTCAGACCAATGGTTCCAGCTACATATGTAGTAGAGAACAGCCAAGTTGGTCATCAATGGGAGGAGAGGCCCTTGTTCCTGTGAAGGTTCTATGGCCCAGTGTAGGAAAATGCCAGAGCCAGGTAGTGGGAGAGGGTGGGTTGGTGAGCAGAGGGAGAGAGGAGGGAACAGGGGTTATTTGTTTGTTTGTTTTTTGAGGGTTTTTTTTTCTTTTTTTGGAGGGGAAACTTGGAAATGAGATATAATATGACATGTAAATAAAGAACTATCTAAGAAAGAAAGAAAGAATGAATGAATGAAAGAAAGAAAGAAAGAAAGAAAGAAAGAAAGAAAGAAAGAAAGACCAAGAAGACAATCCTGATTATCTGATACACAATTTCTGTGACTAGCATTAGCTATTGTGAATGTAAATTCTGTTTATGCAATCTCTACCTTGCAAGTTTGTGCCAGGAAACCAGGGACATGAAGATACTCCTAGTTGATCAAAATTGCAGTAAAGTTCAAAGGCTTCAATCACTTGAAGCCAGGCAGTTACTCAGTGAAGTCAGTCAGGTTATAATATTCTGTACCTCATAGTTTGAATTTCTGGACCAGGGTGATGAAAATTCCTGAAAGAGATCATCCTTCATTTTCTAGTTTCTTAATAGCCTTCCACCCACAGAGGTATGTGAACACCTCCTGTCCTGCCACAATTCTCCACACTCACGCAGGGATACCATGTTGTTCATCTGTGATGCATTCATTCCTGGGATAAGGGGAATATTTGTCAGTCATGAGCTGCCTTTAAATGCTGGGCTTGCTGCACTATGCCAAACACTGTGTTGCTTCTAAGCTTCGGTAAGTGAACTTGGATTTCTTACTTAGGAGCCTGCCTTCCACTGCTGTCTTTCCCTTGTCTGTGTGACTTTTCCTCTAACCATTATATTGGTCCCACCTTCCTGACTGTGGCAGCTTTGTAGCTTCTTTCATAGTAAGGTTTCCTTACTATAAAATCATATTATTTTTATTATTCTTTTCATTGTTTAATCTTAATCTCTTATAAAAATGTGACAGGATGGTTCCAGACTAAGTGGCACCTTGTTCTTTCTTTTATTGTGAAGGTCCCCTCCCTTTCTAGCTAGATAGAGACCAGAGACAAGAGCATGTATGCTTGATATAACATTCCTTTATTACACATTTCCTTCTCCAGGATACACATAGAGTGAAGAAAAAAAGAAAGAGAGAAAGGAAGGAAGAAAGAACAACTTTAAAATGTCACAGATAGAAGAAGCCTTGAACATCATCATCGACACCTTCCACAAGTACTCTGTAAGAGTGGAACACCCTGACACCTTGAACAGGAAGGAATTCAAAATTTTTCTGAAAGAGGAGATGCCAAATTCTGTCAAGGTAAGGCTTGATTTGTTTGTGAGGAGGATCCAGTCTGCAACAGTTAGGAATAAAATGATAGGACCTTCCATAGAGGTAGAGCAAGGGAACAGTCACTGCTTACCACCAGTTAGAATGCCAGGTTAGAAACTGTCAGTCAGAAATTGAATATCTGTAATGTATAAGGTCATGTTCTGGGCAGACACCTGTAGAGGTGAATCTCTAGCTGACATTCCTGGTAATAGATACACATTAAGAAAAGAGAGAAAACCAATTTTGTATGAGAGTGGGGGAATGTGAGATAAAGTCCTGTGGGTGATCCATGCTGGGTGCAACATATATGAGTGAGTTGGAGGGACCACTTACTTTGCAGTGGTGACATTTGACTTGAGACTTCATCTCTGATGATGAACACACTTGAGAACAGCCCTTAACAAGACAATGAAAGACACAAACCAAGGGACTTAGAGTAGATTTAAGGGCCTAGGGTAGAAAATGCAGAAATCAAGAGCATGTGGAGAGTCAGATTCACAGAGCTGACATGAAGAATCACTATCAAATTTCAGGAATATCCTCCACTCAAGAAATGACTAGTCAACACTAGCTAAAGAGATTCATTCCAAAAGCATGTTACTTTTCAAATGTATAGATGTACAAACCTAGGAGAAAATGAAAAAGACACTTAACATGGGTCCCAGTGTCAGTCCATTAGTAGGACTACCCTGTAGGTGGGTCTTCAGCCCTCCTAGAGACCATGTTAAGTAGAAAAATGCTAATGTGGGAGATACTAGAGATATATAGAGCTCTCGTAAGTGAGGATGTCAGTGAAACAAGTTACTGCTTCCAGAAAATCAAAAGCTACTAATGAGTATGTGATTCATCATTGATGCTAGCACTTCTCTAACCATCTCTGGCAAGGCAGTGTGGTAGAGCATGAAGTGATGACCTTGAGGATGGGATAATCAGTTTAGAGGAGAAGGCTTAGCCAAGATTACACAGCCAGTATGTGGAAGATGTTCAGATAGCTGGTGCTGTCTGCTACGCCTTGATCTTCCTGCTCTTTCTTTAATTTCTTAAATTATTTTATTTATTAACACTCCAAATATTGCCCCTTCTCAGAGTTCTTCACCCCATCTCCCATCACCTCTAAGAGGGTGCTCCCCTACTCATCACCCACCACGAGCCCTCCAGCGTCCCCTCCCTGGAATATCAAGTCTCTACATGATTAGGCTAATCCTTTCTTTCCCATTGAGGCCAGACAAGGCAGTCCTCCACTAGATATGTGGGGGTCGGGGGCATATAGACCAGCCCATGTATGCTCTTTGGTATTAGTCTCTGAGAACTCAGAAGTGTCTGGGTTGTTTGGTACTGTTGTTCTTCCTAGAGGGGTGCCATCTTCTTTATCTCTTCCAATCCTTTCTCTAATTCTTCCATAGAAGTCAGCAACCTCAATGCATGGTTTGCTTTAAGTATCTGCATCTATCTCAGTTAGCTGCTTTTAGAGTCTCTCAGAGGACAGCCATGCTAGTCTCTTGTATGTGAGAACAACATGGCATTAGTAATAGTGTCAGGATTTGGTGCCTGCCCATGGGGTGGATCCCAAGTTAAGCTAATGGATATATGGCATTCCTTCAGTCTCTACTCCATTTTTTGTCCCTGAATTTCCTTTAGACAGGAACAATTCTGTATCAAAATATTGAAGGTGAGTGAGTGGCTTCAATCCTCCACACAGGGTCCTGTCTATCTATTAGAGATGCTCTCTTTAGGTTCCATCTCCCCATTGTTGGGCATTTCAGCTAAGGTGATCACCATTAAGGCTTGGAAGTCTCAGAAATTCCAGGTCTTTGGTTATTTCTGGAAATTCCTCCTGGGAACCCTTCCCCCCTGCAACTATATATTTCCATTAATTCTTCTGGTCTATGGGCTTCTCTCCTTTTTACTACACATACCTGATCCTTCCCCCCTTTTACCTCCCCCTACTCCCTTGAACCCAGGTATATCACTCCCTCTGTTACTGCTTTTAAAGAGAAATTGACACATCCTCATTTGGGCCTTCCTTCTTGTAAAACTTCATACATTCTGTAAATTGTATCATTGGTATTCCATACTCTTGAGCTAATATGCACTTATCAGTGAGTACATGCCATGCATATTCTTTTGGGTCTTGATTATCATTCTCAGGATGATATTTTCTACTTCCATTCACTTGTCTGCAAAACTCATGATGTCCTTGTATTGAATATCTAAATAGTATTCCATTATGGAAATAAACCACATTTTCTGTATCATTTCTTCAATTGAGAAACATCTGGGTTGTTTCCAGCTTCTGACTATTACAAATAAGGCTGCTGTGAACATTGTGGAATGTATGTCCTTGTTATATGTTGGAGAATGGAGTGGCATACCTTGGTCTGCAGGTGGAACAATTTCCAATTTTCTAAGGAACCATCAGATTGATTTCCAGAGAACTTGTACCAGCTTGTAATCACACCAGCAATGGAGGAGTCTCCTTTTTTATCACTTTTTCACCAGCATTTGATGTCACTTGAGTTTTTTATTTTAGTCATTCTGATTTGTGCCAAGTGGAATATCAGAGTTGTGTTGGTTTGTATTTCCTGATGACTGAGAATATTGAACATTTCTTTAAGTGTTTCTTAGGCATTTAAGATTTCTTTGTTGGGAATTCTCTAGTTCTATAGCCCGTTTTTTAATTGGGTAATTTGGTTTCTTGGAGTTAAACTTCTTGATTTCTTCATATATTTTAAATATTAGATCTGTATCAGATGTAGGGTTAGGGAAGATCCTTACCCAATCTGTAGGTTACTATTTCATCCTATTGACTTTGTCATACAGAAGCTTTTCAGTTTCATGAGTCCCATTTGCCAATTGTTTATCTTAGAGCCTGAGCCACTGGTCTTCTGTTCACAAAATTTCCCCCTGTACCAATGAGTTCAAGGCCATTTACCCCTTTTTCTCTTATTAAATTCAGTGTATCTGATTTTATGTGGAGGTCCTCAATCCACTTGCCCTGGAGCTTTGTACAAGGTGATAATTATGGATCAATTTGCAATCTTCTACATGCAGACTGGCAATTAGACCAGCACTATTTGTTAAAATGCTCTCTTTTTTTCCTCTGTATAGTTTTGGGATCTTTATCTAAGATCAAATGACCATAGGTATCTGGGTTCATTTCTGGGTCTTGAATTTTTTTCCATTGACCAACCTGTCTGTCGCTATACTATTGTTCAGTAGTAGAGCTTGATGTCAGGGATGGTGAATCCCCCAGAATTTCTTTAATTGTTGAGAGTTGTTTGTGCTATCCTGCTTTTTTCGTTTTTCTCCATGAAGTTGAGAACTGCTTTTTCCATGTCTGTGAAGAACTGAGTTGGAATTTTGATGGGGATTACCATCAGTCTGTATATTGCCTATGGCAAGATGGCCATTTGTACTATGATAATCCTACTAATTAATGAGCATGGGAGATCTTTCCATCTTTGAGAACTTCTTCAATTTCTTTCTTTGAGGACTTGAGTTCTTTTCCAACAAAACTTTCACTTGATTGGTTAGAGTTGCACCAAGATATTTTATATTATTTATAAATTTTGGTACAAGGTATCAGTCTAGAAAGTTATCCATTTCATCAAACTTTCCAGTTTTGTCAAGTATAGGCTTTTGTTGTAAGATCTGATGTTTTGTTTTTAATTTTCTCAGTTTCTGTTGGTATGTCTCCCTTTCATTTCTGATTTTGTTTTTTAATTATTTTATTTATTTACAGTCCAGTCATTGCCTCTCCTCTTGGTCCCCCTCATCCCATTCCTAATCCCCTTTGCCGCTGTGAGTGTGGCCCCCATTCACTGGGACTACAAGTCTCTTGAGTATTAAGTTCATCTTTTCCCACTGAGGCTAGACTAGGCAGACTTCTGCTACAGATGTGCCAGGGGTCTCAGACTGGCCTCTATATGCCCCTAAATATCTTCAGTGCCTCTTTCTAAGTTTCCTTTTTCATTTCTGATTTTGTTAATTTGGATACTATCTCTGTGCCCTTCAGTTAGTTGGACTAAGGGTGTTTTTATATTGTTGACTTTCACAAAGCACTTGGTCTTGCTGAGTCTTTATATTATTTTCTTTATATCTAATTGGTTCGTTTCAGTCCTGAGTTTGGCTATTGGCTGCCATCTACTCCTCTTGGGTGTTTTTGCTTCTTTCTCTTATCGAGCTTTTAATTATGCTATTAAATGGCTAGCATCTTAGGATCTTTCCAATTTCATTAGTAAGGAACTTAGTGCAAAATGCTAGATCCTGATTAATGTTTCCAGCTCATAACCTGTGTCTTTTTATTGGAGAATAGAGACTGGTGATGTTCAGAGGTATTAAAGACCAATGAATGTTACTTCCTGTTATTTTTGTTGTTGGAGGTGATACTATGTGGGTGTCCCATATGTTTGGGCATGCTATGCCTTTATTTTCATTAATTTCTAGAAAATCTTTAATTTCTTTCACTATTTCTTCCCTAGCCAAGTTATAATTGACTAGAGAGTTGTTCATTTTCCATGAGTATGTGGACTTTGTGTTGGTTTTGTTATTATTGAAGTCCAGCCTTAGTTTGTGGTGATCTGATAGGATGCATGGGATTATTTCATTCTTCTAGTATCTGTTGAGGTGCATTTTATGTTCAATTAATTATATGGTCAATTTTGAGAAGTTCCCTGAGGTGCTGAGAAGATGGTACATTCTTTTGTCTTAGGGTGAAATATTTTGTAAATATCTGTTAAATTCATTTGATTCATAACATTTGTTAGTTTCACTGTGTCATTGTTTATTTTCTGTTTCAATTATATATCAGTTGGTGAGAGTTGGGTATTGAAATCCCATACTATTATTGTGTGAGGTACAGTGTGTGTTTTGAGCTTTAGTAAAGTTTCTTTACAAATGTGGTTTCCCTCTCTTTCTCCTGCTTCTCTCCTTTGACTCTTGCCTCCTTCCTCTGCCTTGCTCCCCCTTTCTCCCCATTACCTTCCCTGCTCTCTCCATGTTGTCATGGCCATCCTCTACTTCTCTACTCTCTACTTCTCTCTGTCTTTCTC
Organism: Montemys delectorum; assembly: GCA_019843815.1. Taxonomy (NCBI): domain Eukaryota; kingdom Metazoa; phylum Chordata; class Mammalia; order Rodentia; family Muridae; genus Montemys; species Montemys delectorum. The sequence goes on along the minus strand of JADRCD010236245.1, from coordinate 13,887 downwards.
TGCCTCTGCTACCTTCTTAACTCCCCTCCACATGCCCTAAATAAACTATACTCTATACTAAAAGAACAACAAAACAAAACAAAACAAAAAAGGGGGTTTCCCTTTCATTGGGGGCACAGATGTTCAGAATTGAAGCTTTGTTTTGGTGGATTTTTCTTTTGATGAGTATGAAATGTCTTCCACCTTTTTTTATTGCTTTGCTTGAAAATCTATTTTATCAGATATTAGAATGCCAACTCGAGATTGTTTCTTGAGACTATTTGCTTGGAAAATTTTTTCCACCTTTTAACTTTGATATAATATGTATCTTTCTCACTGAGCTATGTTTCCTGTATGCAGAAAAATTCTATATCCTGATTAATGTATTCAGTGGATAGCCTGGGTCTTTTTATTGGAGAATAGAGACTATTGATGTTCAGAGATATTAAAGACAAATGATTGTTAGTTCCTATTATTTTTGTTGTTGGAGGTGATATTATGTGTCTGTGTGAGATTGTCTTCTTTTGGGTTTATTGTGAGATCATTAGTTCTTCTGTTTTTTTGGGGGGTGGACTTACCCTCCATGTTTTGCTTCTAGTATCCTGTTTAGGGCTCAATTAGTAGAAAGTTATTGTGTAAATTTGGTTTTGTCATGGAATATAATCATTTCTTTTTCTATGGTGATTGGAAGTTCTGCTAGGTGTACTCATCTGGGCTGGCATCTGTGGTCTCAGAGGGTGTGTATGACATTTGTCCAAGATCTTCTGGCTTTTAGCATCTATCTTGAGAACTCTGGTGTAATTCTGATAGATCTGCATTCAAAAACTATTTGTTTTTTTACTGAATTAATATTCTTTCTTAGTTCTGTACATTTAGTGATTTTATTATTATATGGAAGGAGAATTTTCTTTTCTGGTTCAATCTATTTCTTGTTCTGTAGGCTTCTTGTACTTTTAATTCTTTCCTTATGTTTTGACATATAAAATCTCACAGTGATCCCTAATTCTGATGGCAAGGACTAACAGCTGTCTCTCTTCTACCCACAGAATAAAAAAAAATAGATGACATGATGGAAGACCTTGACACAAACGGAGACGCTCAGGTGGACTTCAATGAATTCGTAGTTCTGATATTAAATAAATTGAAAACAATGCATGAGAAGAGCCACAAAAATGCATCCTCAAGTGTCCATGCCCAGGGTTCCAGCAATGGACCAAACCTCTAAGAAGATATCCATGGCAGCTTTCCCAGCAGCTAGTCAGAAGACCAAGCTACTTCAACCTGGCCAACCAAACATATTGAGAGTACCTTGCCACAAAGCATTACTTATAAAGCTCTGAAACAAAGAACAATAAAGTTGCCATTCCACTGCCTTCATGGTTTTTCTGCTTCCTAGACTTGTCCTTTACAGGGGCTTGAACAGTAAACACACATACTCTTCCTTGTATTTTATGACCCCCAATTCATCGTAGTGATATGATCATCAGCAACTTATATATCTTATATATCTGCTTAGAACTACTGAGATTCAACTATTCCCATGGCCTCATTTTGTACAAGTACCTACTCTTTGAGTGGGAGTTCACATGTTTATTCTGTCAATTTGACCCTTGTCACTGAAAAATCAATAGCAGCTGCTCCTCCATCAACATACCAGCTATTTCCAACCTAGGCCCAGCCCCTCTTCACTGTTCTCTGCCCACAATGTCCCTAAAACAATACTATTCCTCTAAAGTTTTTTTCTGTAATGATCTCAGTTAGTGCTCTATATGGGAAGGAGTAAATGAACTCTAGCAGTTAGAACAATGGAGCGTGAGTGACTACAAACTTATGTATGAATCAATATTGTCTTTCTGAATGATCTTACAAGAGTAGCTACTCTAGAATATATGTACTCCAAGCCTTTGCTGACTGGCTTAGGAACTCTTGAGATATTCTTCCCTCTCCATTCTCCATATTGCCTAATAATTAAGGAGAGTACAGATAAAAGTCACCATATTTTACTCTGTGTCAGTTCTGAGAAAAGAACACTATTCACTAGACTTTGATGGCAAATATTTCACTCATCTGGCTATACTGAACTCTCACAATCTTAATTGTCTACTTATAAAAGAACATCACAGAATAGAAGGAAATCAATCCAAAAAAAGCACTCTAATTAGACATTGGAGAATAGGAGGAAGGTCAATATCAGTTCTCAAGAATTAGTAAAGTACAAGAAGCACAACTGGGAAAACATTTCTACAAAAATTATGATCGTAAGTCCAAAGAAAAAAGAAAATGAGAACACCTAGAAAACTGAGAGAGAAACAGAAACAAGGATTGCAGATGTGAACACTATACGAATGTTTTTACTGACTTTAAGGGTGCAGGTTATGGTGACTAATTTGGCAATGTTTGGTTATGTGGGTACCATGACTTTTAAGAATTGATATGGGAATATGAACAAAGGAGTGCAGTAATGGAAGAAAAGGACACATGCTCCACCATGTTCATAGCAGTCTTATTTATAATAGCCAGAAACTCGAAACCCAGATGTCCCTCAACAGAGGAATGGATACAGAAACTGTGGTACATCTACCCAATGGAGTGCTACTCAGGTATTAAAAACAATGAATTTATGAAATTCTTAGGGAAGTGGATGAATCTGGAGAGTATCATCCTGAGTGAGGTAACACAATCACAAAAGAACTCACATGGTATGCATTCTCTGATAAGTGGTTATCAACCCAGAAGTTTGGAATACAGGAACAACAACTCACAAACCTCTGTTTTTTCTTATGTATATTCTAAAGCCCACTGACTAGCACACACTTAATCACAATCATGCTTGATTTCTGCAAGGAAAATTTCACATGTACATTAGTCAGACAAAAATATAGATGTGTAAGAACTGAAACTTCTGAGTTAGATTTTAGAGAATTTCCCTCATCCCTGATGGACAGAATTAAATGATCTCTAGTAAGTCAATATTATTATAATCTGGATTTTGACAAGCAAAAACATGCCATGTCTCTATACATACTTTCTCAAAGATGACATTGGCAATGACCCAAACTAGAAAGGATGGCATTCATGCTATATCTAAAACAGAATTGTCTTGATTCTACAAGTATTTCTAAGAAAACCTATGCTGAAGAAAACACTGTCTCATAAGATTCAACAATTTTTAAGCTTTTTATTGCTTCTACATGAATTTCCCTTTTCATGCACAGAATATCACTCATATCAATGCCCTTCCAAATCTGTGCTCTACTCTTGTAAATTTCTCCCAAACTAACAATATAAATTCTTAAAGAAGAGTTAATTAAGAAGTAAAAAATAGAAAAAGCTGTGGTGTGTCACATAGCTTTTTTTTTGTTGTTGTTGTTCCAAAAAAGCTTTACTTGAAAATGTTCATTAAAATGAGTCATTTGTCTGGATCTAGACCTCTAGCTTCAGATACACAACAAATACAGTATCTTCACCAGAACTTCCTTCAAATATTCAGTTGTTGCCCTGTGTCATAAAATGCTGAAGCTATGGTTCGGTAGAACAAGTTCCTTCACAAGTTCCAGAGTTTCATATCAAGTAGATGTTGAGGTGAGCCAACTCAAATCTCTGGATCTAGGCCTGCATGGTCGTGCATTAGTCAGCCATCCTGTAGCTGTCCTAAATCTGTGCCACCAAGGCCTCTCCTGCTTTGCCTGTGTGAGGGTCAGGAGCATCTATACTACCTGCAGTTGCTGGTTTCGTGGGACTGACTGTTTCAGGCTCAAACAATTACAGACAAGTATCTTGATCTCATTCCCCTCAGGACAACTGTCTCAAGCTAGGCAAGATGTAAGGCCACTCCCCTGGGTGCTGAAAACAGCAATGGATGTGGCCTAATCACCTGCACCAATCTATTGAGAAGTGGAGTCAGCTCTCCAGATTGCTATAGCTAGTTAAGAGATATGGAAGTTTTTCCTCTAACATGCCTTCATGGGCCAGCTCTCCCAAACAGCCCAGGAAAGGGAAAGATCCAGCTCTTCGTAGTACCTCATCCTATGAAGAGTGTGGAGTGTGTGATTTCTATGCAGTCCTCTGACTTCAGCATGAACACAGGCAACAGCCCAGAGTAGTGACATCTATCTACATGGACCATAGTGATAACATGGGCCATCAACATTGACATAGATTCCTGATAATTCAGGGTCATAGACACAGACATGGCCCTCTCTGGTGGAATAAGCTAAAGACATCATTATGGCCTCAAGAAGAAGCATAGTCTACACAGATTGGGCTGGTGTGCACATCTCTTGCTTGGGACTTCAGTTCAGTCTCTCTTCATACTACATGGAATTGCCCAGTGTCAATAACTAAGGAGGATGTGAGCATCTAATAATACCTCAGTAATCCCTACAGTGTTTCTCAACTGGGGCAAACTGATGATTTGTTTGGCAGTAAAGGGAGTTTACATTTCATATTGACCATTTGTGAGTGATTTATTTTTATGTAAGCAGAAAAAAGTAGTGGACTGATTCTGTTCTGTAACCCTTTGGTCCATGTGAAGAATCTATACTATACATCAGAAACTGAGGCGTAATTTGGATTCTAGGTAGAGAATCTAACACCACATTGCTCTACTAGGTATAAAAGATTCTGTGCCTACTCTGTAGAGAATCTAATGGATGTTACCTAAATTTGTGATATATGTTTCCACAGGACATTCTAAGGCTTAGAGTCATCAAAAAAGACTTGGAAACAGAATGTGATGAATTAGTTTAAACAGCTGGTTTCTACATTTTTGTTTGGGAATAGCTGGCATCAGAATATTTATAGATCTTTAAAGAAAAAGGAACTGAATTAGATGTCTCACATACTTCTGACTTCACTGCAGTAAAACAGAAGATGCCAAAAGTGGCTCAACTTGTCACACAGACTATTTAACACCTGGTATTCTCAGCTTTAAAAATAAAATACAGGTTATTTTTTAAATATTATATGAATACTAATTACAAAACAATTGAACTAGAAATGAAAATTTCCATAGAAAGTTTATATAACTACTTTATATGGATTTTAGAAACTGATATATTTGTTCACTGAGAAAGGACTTCCACCAATTTAGAACTCATACAAAGAACCAGGAATTCCTAGGGATTGTATGTTTTACTTATGGCAACATGGCTAGATATGGGAATCAACTTCTTCCAAATATATAGACAGCAGTTGAAATGTGTATATTTCCTCATATTTCTGATCTAGGAGCTGACCTTTGGGAGGAAGATAAAGTGTCATTCAATCCTTGAAGTCCCTTTTATAGAGTGAACAGAATCATGTTGTCAGTGACCAGTGGGGCTGCTGACCTCTCTCTGTGTTGGTTTCCTGTGAGCATATGAACATGATGACTGGGCCTCTTGTCTTAAACACTTTTAGCCTCATGAGACAGAGGAGGAAAGTTTTCTTTATTTTTGACTGACCTGCTTTTGATGAGTGACAACTGTCCTTAAGTTGAATGACAGACATAGTCCTTAGTGTTCCCTTTCCTAAAGGTTGGTGTAGCTTAGATGGTTTTTGGCATTTCACTGGACAAAACACATCACTGTTCAAACTGGAATCTTGCCGATGGCTGTCATACTCCATAATCAATACTTTGAAGTTGAGTCATAATAGTTACCATTTTCATAAACAGGACCCAACATTTTGTTGCATACAGGAAAACCACCTCAGTGACAAAGAAAGACACTACCTCAGAATGGAAGGCTGGAAAAAAATTCTCTAAGCCAATGATACCAAAAAAAGAGCTGGAGTAGCCATTCTAATATAGAATAAAATCGACTTTTACACTAAAGTGACCAAAAAAGATAAGGAAGGACACTTCATATTCATCAAATGTATGATCTACCAAGATGAACTCTCAATTCTGAACCTCTACGATCCAAATACCAGGACATCTCTGATAAAGGGCTAATATCCAATGTATACAAAGAACTAAAGAAGTTAGACTCCAGAGAACCAAATAACCCTATTAAAAATGGGATACAGACCTAAACAAAGAATTCTCCACTGATGAACACCAAATGTCTGAGAAGCACCTAAAGAAATGTTCAACATCCTTAGTCATCAGGGAAATGCAAATCAAAACAATTCTGAGATTCCACCTCATACCAGTCAGATTGGCTAGGATAAAAGATTCAGGTGACAGCACATGCTGGAGAGATTGTGGAGACAGAAGAACGCTCCTTCATTTCTGGTGGGATTGTAAGCTGGTACAATCACTCTAGAAATCAGTTTGACTGTTCCTCAGAAAATTGGACATAGTTCTACCTGAGGACCCAGCTATACCACTCCTGAGCATATACCCAGAAGATGCTCCAACATGTAATAAGACCACAAGCTCCACCATGTTCATAGCAGGCTTATTTATAATAGCCAGAAACTGGAAACAACCCAGACATCCCTCAACAGAGGAATGGATACAGAAACTGTGGTACATCTACACAATGGAGTACTATTCAGCTATTAAAAACAATGAATGTCTGAAATTCTTAGGGTAATGGATGGATCTGGAAAGTATCACCCTGAGTCAGGTAACACAATTACAAAGGAACACACATGGTATGCACTCTCTGATAAGTGGTTATTAGCCCAGAAGTTCAGAGTACAGGAAGAACAACCTGCAAACCACAAGAAACTTAAGAAAAAGGAAGACCAAAGGTGGACATTTAACTCCTTCTTAAAAGGGGGAACTAAATACCCATGGAAGGAGTTGCAGAGATTAACTATGGAGCAGAGACTGAAGGAAGGATAAGCCAGCTTAAATATAACTATCTCCTGAGAGGCTCTGACAATACCTGACTAATACAGATGTAGAGGCTCACAGCCATCAATTGAGCTGAGTACACAGTCCCCAAAGAAGGAGTTAGAGAAAGGTTCTATGGAGTTGGAGGTTTTGCAGCCCCTTAGGATGAACAACAATATGAACTAACTAGTACCCTCAGAGCTCCTAGGGTCCAAACCACGAACCAAGCACTATACATGGTGGGACTGATTGTTGCAGCAGCATGTGTATAGTAGAGAATTGCAAATTCGATCATCAATAGGAGGAGAGGACCTCGACCCTGTGAAGGTTCTGTGCCCCATTATAGGGGAATACCAGGGCCAATAAGTGGGAGATGGTGGGGTGACAGGCATGGGCCTGGGGGAGGCATCAGGAGTTTGTTTTTGTTGTTTTTGTTTGTTTGTTTGTTTGTTTGTTTCGAGGGGAAACTGGGAAAGGAGAGATTTAGATGTAAATAAAGAAAATATCTAATAACAAAGATATTAAGAAAAGGTTTAAAAAAATGGGGTACAGGATTAAACAAAGAATTCTCAACTGTTGAACACCTAATGACTGAGAAGCACCTAAAGAAATGTTCAACATCCTTAGTCATCATGAAAATACAAAACAAAACAACTCTGAGATTCCACCTCACACCAGTCAGATTGGCTAGGATAAAAGACTCAGGTGACAGCAGATGCTGGAGAGGTTGTGGAGAAAGAGGAACACTACTTCATTTCTGGTGGGATTGCAAAATGGTACAACCACTCTAGAAATCAGTGTGGTGGTTCCTCCAGAAATTGGACATAGTTCTACCAGAGGACCCAGCTATACCACTCCTGGGCATATACCCAAAAGATGCTCCAACATGTATTAAGGACACATGCTCCACCATGTTCATAGTAGGCTTATTTATAATAGCCAGAAACTCGAAACCCAGATGTCCCTCAACAGAGGAATGGATACAGAAACTGTGGTACATCTACCGAATGGAGTACTACTCAGGTATTAAAAACAATGAATTTATGAAATTCTTAGGGAAGTGGGTGGATCTGGAGAGTATCATCCTGAGTGAGGTAACACAATCACAAAAGAACTCGCATGGTATGCATTCTTTGATAAGTGGTTATTAACCCAGAAGTTTGGAATACAGGAAGAACAACTCACAAACCACAAGAAACTCAAGAAGAAGGAAGACCAAAAGGTGGACATTTCATTCCTTCTTAAAAGGGGGAAGCAAATACCCACAGAAGGAGTTGTAGAGATTAACTATGGAGCAGAGACTGAAGGAAGGATAAGCCAGCTTAAATATAGCTATCTCCTGAGAGGCTCTGACAATATCTGACAAATACAGATGTAGAGGCTCACGGCCATCCATTGAGCTGCGTACACAGTCCCCAATGAAGGAGTTAGAGAAAGGATCTTTGGAGCTGAAGAGTTTGCAGCCCCTTAGGATGAACAACAATATGAACTAACTAGTACCCTCAGAGCTCCCAGGGACTCAACCACCAACCAAGGACTACACATGGTGGGACTGAATGTTTTGGCAGCATGTGTATAGTAGAGTACTGTAAATTCGATCATCAATAGGAGGAGAGGACCTTGGCCTTGTGAAGGTTCTGTGCCCCAGTGTAGGGGAATGCCAGGGCCAATAAGTGGGAGAGGGTGGGGTGGCAGGCATGGTGATGGGGGAGGCAACAGTGATTTGTTCTTGTTGTTTTTTTGTTTGTTTGTTTGTTTGTCTTTTGGGGGGTAACTGGGAAATGAGAAAGTTACATGTAAATAAAGGAAATATTTAATTAAAAATATTTACCATTTTCATTTATTGACAAACTATAGTTCCAGGAAACCGTCTATTATGTGAAAGACAGTGTTGGCAGGGTCTATTATGTCAAAAACAGTGTTGCCATGAGCATGGGGCATTTGGTAATTTTTTTTTTTTTAGCAAGGAAAGTGATGAATGAATGCAAGTAATTAACCAAGGTTCTCTTTTTTATCATGTCCAAGCACAAGAATTGGTTACTAAATTTAAGGTAAGTCCTCCAACCTCAGTTCACCTAATCTAGTTTAACCCTTGCAAGCTTTTATTTTCAATAATTCTAAATTCTGTTGAGCCAAAATAAAAAGATTACCCATATTATATGCCAAGTGCAAAATATTTAGAATAGTATTTATATTAAAAATGGTAGGTAGTATGTCACCCTGAGTTAACTAACTCCACATGTTATCACCATAATTATCTGAAATATAGCTAAGCTCAGTACAGAAGTTGTATCACATTCATCAATAAATACCAATCTCTTCTGAACTAGGATAAATTTACAACAATATAATATGATTTATGAGTTCATAAAGTGATTACATATATAGCAAATCCTCAGTGAATAAAGGTTGCTGAATTAAATAGATTTGTTTTGTAATTCTTGTTTTTAAAATATTATTTGAAAGTATGTGTATGCATGTGAATATGTGCATATGAGCACAGGAACCCTATAGGCCAGAAGCATCTGACCTACCCTGATGGTCAATTACAGCTGGTGTCAGCTCACAAACGTGTATGCTGAGAACTGAGCTTGTGAACTGGAGCCCTCTTTCCATAAGTTAAGTCTGTGCTCTTAACCATTTCTAGCCCCTTGCATTTGACGGTTCTTTTTTTTATTAAATATTCTCTTTATTAACATTTCAAATGTTATCCCTTTTCCTGCTTTCCCCTCCAAAAGCCCCCTATCCTATCCCCCCTGCCCCTGCTCACCAACTCACCCACTCCCACTTCATGATACTGGCATTCTCCTACACTGGGGCATCGAGTCTTCAGAGGACTAAAGGCCTCTACTCCCATTGAGGACCAACAAGGCCATCCTTTGCTACATATGTGGCTGGAGCCATGGGTTCCTCCATATGTACTGTTTAGTTTAGTCCCTCGAAGCTCTGGCGGTACTGGATGGTTCATATTGTTGTTCCTCCTATGAGGCTGCAAACCTCTTCAGCTCCTTTGGACCTTTCTCCAGCTCCTCCACTGGGAACCTTGTGATCAGTCCAATGGTTGGCTGAGAGCATCCACCTCTGTTATTTGTCAGGCACTGGCAGAGCCTCTCAGGAGGTAGCTCTATCAGGCTCTTGTCAGGAAGCACTTGTTGGCATCCACAATAGTGTCTGGGTTTGGTGACTGTAAATGTGAAGGATCCCCAGGTGGGGCAGTCTCTGGATGGCCTTTCCTTCAGTCTCTACTCCACACTTTGTCTCTGTATCTCCTTCCATGGGCATTTTGTCCCCCCTTCTAAGAAGGACTGAAGTACCTACACTTTGATCTTCCTTCTTCTTGAGTTTCTTGTAGTTTGTGAATTTTATCTTGGTTATTCCAAGCTTCTGGGCTATTATTCACTTATCAGTGAGTGCATCCCATGTGTGTTCTTCAGATGACAGCAGATGCTGGTGAGGCTATGGAGAAAGAGGAACACTCCTCCATTCCTGGTTGAATTGTAAGCTGGTACAACTACTCTGGAAATCAGTTTGGCAGTTCCTCAGAAAACTGGGTGTCGTACTATCTGAGGACTCAGCTATACCACTCCTGGGTATATAACCAGAAGATGCTCCAACATGAAATAAGGACACATGCTCCACTACATTCATAGCAGCCTTATTTAAAATAGCCAGGAGTTTGAAAGAACTCAGATGCCCTTCAATAGAGGAACAGATACAGAAAATGTGGTAAATTTACACAGTGGAGAAATACTCAGCTATTAAAAATGTTGAATTCATGAAACTGTTAGGCAAGTGGATAGAACTTGATTGACTAATTTTAAAAGGTTCTCTTTCAACCCTTGTTTCCAATTCTTATTATTTTCTCTCTGTTTCTCAGTCTGATCTGTTGTGCCTTTTGTTTTAGCATCATTCCCACATTCTGTCTGTATCCTCGGTTTATCTCTCTATTGTTTATCTTCACCTATAAATTCCTGTACCTTTAGTCCCAATATTTCCTCTATGCTATGTTGCCAAGTCTTAAATTTATTTCTCTATTGTACAGTGTCATCTATGAATTTCTGTCTTTTTGTTTTAGCATCTCTTCTAACTCTTGTCTTCATTTACCTCTCCTTGTTGCTTGTCTTGACCTATAAATTCCTCTACTTTTAGTCCCAATGTTTTCTCTAGCTATATTCCCAAGTCTTAAATTTCTCTCTGTGTTGTTCATTTTGCTCTATAAATGTCTACATATTCAGCTCTTGGCACTGCTTTTTACAATCTTAGTTTCTGTTTATGTTGTTTATCTTGACCTATACATTTCTGTACCTTTAGTTCCAATGTTCCCTATAGGTCATTGCCAAGTCTAAAGTCTATCTCTCTGTGCTCTGCCTCATCTATGAATTTCTCCATCTTTTGTTCTAGAGCATTTCTAGTCGTAGTAGTTTATTAGGGGGGTAGGATTTTATCTCATTTTATTTGGGTTCTAAGCCCTACATTGGGTGCCAATTTGTTGCACTAATTTTAAACCCTATTAAACTTTTTTACATACATACATACATACATACATACACACACACACACACACACACACAACCAAGTTATTCTATTTTTAAGCTATATGGCTAGATTGGGCAGATCTCTCATAATACTAACTTGTTGACCAGCTTTGAGATTTGCTACTTTAACTTTTTGATGGTCATGTGGTTCCATTTCATCTTCTCTATCTTCCTTTCCATCCTCTTCCTTCCTTCTTTCTCACTTCATACCTCTCTAAATTCTCTAAGACTTCCCATCCCACCTTTTCCTTCCACTGCCCAATCACAGGTTCTAGCATTAATTTGACCAGTTGCAGTGAGCAAAAGGTTTACCTGATAACAGTGAGTATGTGAACCACTGCTCATCAGAGGCTAGCCTTTCTTGAGGAAGCAGAATTAACATCAGAATACAAACATCATCAGGGCAACAGACAAAGGAATGCAGATTGTTTCAGACTAGAGGTGTCCTTTGCTAGATTCTACTCCTTAACCACAAACATAGATCATTGAGAGCTATTGTTCTGAAACATATATATCTATGATATCTCAAACAGAGAGTGGACATTCTACAGCTTGTGCAGCACTCAGACACACTCAGATCTATCACTACCCATGAGCCTCCTAAAAGGAATCTCCTTCCTGCACACAGCTTACAGCACACTTTAGAACATAAAAAACACTATGTCTTCAAGAGCCTAAACAGAGATATTTTCCTTAGAGATTCCCCTTAAGAAACCTGAGTGCAATTCACCAAACTAGTTCCCTCCAGGGAAAATTATGAGGGAGAAGGGACTGAGAAGAGTTGAAGGAGCACAGACTCCACAATTGAGGTCTATATCCCTTTACCTTTTCTCTCCTCTGTTAACAGCCTCGGGAATTGTAAAAACCATTTACCCTTTGCCTTCCTCAATGTTGATGGTACTGATAAAGGATATATTTTGTAAGGATAAATGTGGGATACTTTTAGACTTACTAATTTGATTATGTTCTTTTGCTAAAGAGATTCTTAGCTCTGAAATTTTAGGGTTGCCAGGATCACAATTGAAAGTGTTATCATGTGTTTAGTGTGGATCATCGTGAGCACTCAAGTCTTCAGTTTTATACTTCATTGGGATTCCTAGGTCAGTTTACCTTTGTATTTGTCTTCTGGTTACTCAGTATAATCCCTGGCCATCTAGACACAGTCAATGTTGACAGCTAACTCTCTTCTCATGATCAAGGATGACACTGGGGCTGAATTACTGAAGCAATTCTGTCCAATATGAGCATCCTCACAGCTTTAGCCCTGGACTTGAAAATGATGAACACAGCCATGGTCAGTGCCACAAGGCTGGAGTTCAAGAACCTGGCAAATGCCTGATCAGTGCTACAGAAATATAACATAACAGGCTTTGATAGTATGGTTGTTGGCCTAGGGATCAGTGAAATAAAACCTGTCACCACACCATTGCTTTCAATGCTGGTGCTGATGCTGACTATTTTGGCATATGTCCTTCACAGACAAGTAAGATGCTGTGCACTCTTTTACATTTGTTTAACCTCACAATTCAGTCTCAAAGAAATGATCAACAGAACAATCTTTGGTCTATTTTGAGACACTTTTGGTTACTTGCGTTAGTATATCACATCTCTGATATCAGTTTTAACTACCCTGTTTTACCCTGTCAATATGATTCTTGTCGCTGCAGAGATCTAAACATCTTGAGTCTTCCCATCAACATACTCGCCATTTTATTTTAGGCCATGATCTACACTAACCTTCACTATTCATGAACTCATGCCTCTCCAACATGAACCTGAACTTGTCTACTTGTCTTTCTGCAAAGACTCCATGTTTGAAAAGAAATGCCATGTTCTAGTATTGAGAAAAGTGATAAAATGGATTAGCACCAACAAACACATTTCTGAGTCTATCTTTCTTTGCTTTGGATCACTTTTTAAATTCCTTGAATACTGTACTGGGTAGCATCCCTATCTATGAAGTAGATGTTGTAATTCTGCCCAAATACACTCTATGGTAGAAGTGGGGGGTATTTCTATATAGATAAAATACATGAAGACTTCTGAAAGCCTTGTGTTGAGAGATTCAGAGAGAGACTGCAATTATATCAGGAGCTTTTGTTCTTCCTTCTGAAAGACTCTTGGTAAAGGGACATGAAGAAGTAACTCATAGTTTCCATCTTCAGTACCTCTGGATGATTGTGGACTTCGGGTGAAACTTTCTTTAAATGTTATTTCTTGATAAAACAGTGTCAGTGCAATCTAACCAACTTAAAAAAGAAAGGAATGATGAAGGAACAAAGCATTCTAAGTGAGACACATTGTGTATGTCCATATATGTGGTCAATATCCTTCTGAAAAGCCAAATTACAGTAGGTTATTTTGTAAACAAAATGGAACAGGAAGATATATGGTCTGGCTTCAAGTGATGTTTGCTGCTCTTATATCTTTATAAGCTCTCATTGATGAGTCAGGCATTAGATGGCTTCAGAAGAACTCTACAGGTGAGAGGACTTCTCCTTCACATAATTATGAAAAGTATAGTAGAACTATTGTGTGAAAGATCACAGAGTGGCATATAACAGGTCTATCCAAGACTCTGTCTCTGTCTTTGAAGTTGTTGTTGAG
>JADRCD010236243.1:50227-66854 GCA_019843815.1 Montemys delectorum | reverse complement strand
GGGGGTGGAGCCTGGCTGGAGAAATCCAGTCCCCAGGGCAGGCCTTGGGGTTTTATATCACAACCCTACTTCTTGCTCTTGCTTCCTGACTGCCCACGTAATGTAGTCAACCAGGCTCCTCCTGCTCCTTGTCTTAGGGTTTCTGCTGTTGTGCAGAGATGCCACGACCAAGGCAACTCTTATAAAGGACAACATTTAAACATAGGGCTGACTTGCAGTTTCAGAGGCTCAGTCCATTATCATGGGAGGAAGCATGGCAGCGTGCAGGCAGACATGGCGCTGGAGGAGCCCAGAGTTCTACATTTTGATCTGTAGACAGCCAGGAGAAGGCTCTCTTCCACATGGGGGTACACTGTGACACACTTCCTCCAACAAGGCCACACCTCCTAATAGTGCCACTCCCGTGGCCAAACCTCTACACTCCTGCAAACCATGCCTTCTCCATCAAGACGGTCTGTCTCTCCCTTGGAACTGTAAGCCAGAACAAGCCTTTATTCCTTTTTTTTTTTTTTTTTTTTTTTCTGATCAGGGGTTCAGGCACTGTAATGTGTACTGTAAGACAAGAAGAAAATGCATTTGAGTTGTGTGACTAGTCCAAGGTGTACAATGTGGTCAACACTGAGCCAGAGAGGATGGGAGGAAACATTTTTTAATTATTGTATGGACCATAACAGTGGTAGGAAGTATCCTCAAAGCCCAGCAGGACAGAAAAGGGCAGCATTAAGGTATAAGATGGAAGCTTAGGATATGAGAAGGTACAGTATGTAGCACCAGATCACTGTGACAATGCAGAGGAAGAAATAAGAAAAAAAATCTAGCGCTTGATTTTACAAAACTAGAATGGACACGGTTAAGGTCTCTGTCATTATCACACTCAAGTCAAACATCTTTGAGATTTATGAAACTTCATGTAATGTCAACAAGATGGGAAAAATGAAAGCCCCAAGACTTGGCACAGTGCTCCCCTAGAGTGAATGCCAGGTTGTACCTATTTCCTGAAGAACACAGGAAATCTCCTGTTTCCTTGTGAACTGGTAAAAGCAGAAATCCTCATCTATACTTGTATTTTCTGTTAACCCCATACAGCTGCTGGGGTTCATGTCTATGTCTGCGGCATACTACCACTGGAGACCAGGGGGACGTCCTTGATCTGGGCAGCCACCTAGGACCATGTGGCTATCCAGGGGCTATGTAGAACTGACCTTGCCTCTCATGAGCTGCTGTGCTTTGCAGAGATGACCCTGCCTCTCACCAGTGGCAGCGCTCCAGAGAGCAGGCCCTGTGCCTTGACAAGGCAGCACAATGAATTGGCCCTGGTGGCAGGGGCACAGGCTAGCCAGGCCTGAGGGAGGGTGAGAGCAGGGAAGTGCTGGCTCCTCCACTCCTCCGTGAGGTGATGTGATCTTGTAGGTGATGCCCTCCCTCCAACCCCTCCCCACCTGCCTGTGGTGACAGGTATGAAGGGCCCTGCACCTCACCTGGTGTGTTAGTTTGAATAGATTTGGCTCCCCATAGACTCATGTGTTTGAATGCTTAGCCCATAGAAAGTGGACCTATTGGGAGGCGTGGCTTTGTTGGAGGAAGTTCATCACTGTGGGGTCAGGCCTCCTAGGGATCAAGCTCCACCCAATAAAGATCAAGAGGTAGAACTCTGGGTTCCTCCAGCGCCATGTCTGCCTGCAGGCTGCCATGCTTCCCTCCATGAGGATAATGAACTGAACCTCTGAAACAGTAAACCAGCCTCAATTAAATGCTTTCCTTTATAAGAGTTGCCTTGGTCATGGTGTCCCTTCACATTTGAGCAGCACAGTAAATCTGGCTGAGGGTATGAGCACAGGAGAGCTGGTCCCACCACTCATCTGCCATGAGGCGAAGTGGGTATGGGATGATTCCCTCCCTCGCCTCCCCCCTCTCTACCTGTGGTGGTTGGGAGAGCTGGTCCCGTCCCTCGCTGGCGGGAGAGTGGTCCCTGCATCTGTCCTGGGCAACACAGTGGAGGTTTCCCTGAGGTGTGGGTAAGCCAGCCTCTGGGGTGTGAGAGCAGGAGAGCTGGCCCAGCCCCTCACAGATGGCAGCACTTGGGAGAATGGGCCCTGTGCCACAACTGGGCAGCACAGTGGAACTGGCTCTGGTGGCATGGGTGCAGGTGAGCTGGGCCCAAGGGCAGCAGAGGAGAGCTGACTCTGCCTCCTGCCACATTGGGTGGCCTAGCTGAACAGTGCTAGAGAGTTCACCTTGTTGGTGCAGATAAGGAAGAGCCGGTGTGCCGACCAGCTCAGCCACTATCCAGGCCCAGATCCAGGACTTTAAGTTGGCCCACCTCAAGATGCACATCATCTGTAAACGTTGGACCATGTTTGGATTCCACTGATCTAAAACTGTAGGATCTCCATGACACAGAGCAACAACAGGAGAACTGGGAGGAAGCCTGATGAGGATCCAATATTGATGGTGTCACAGAAGTCAGAGATCTCCAACCAGACCAGTGACTCATGTCAATGAACATTTGCAAATGAAAATATGTGGGCAGAGGGATACACTGTGACACACTACAGCTTCCATGATGAGATATTTCCTATGCTCTGTTTTGTTTATTTCTTTGTTTTCTATTTTGAGGGAAGATTTTGCAGGTGGAGGGTAGATATAAGGGGGCTGGGAAATGAGTGGGACTGGGGTATATGGTGTGAAACTCACAAAAAATCAATAAAAAAAAATTTTAAAAGAAGAGTCTGTTTGACAAGCTATGAAAATGTATATGGTCAGTGAGTCAGATGTATTATAGGACCCTAGGATTCCAGCACATTCAAAGGATTCTGGAATTTTCTGGGCTCATTCAAATGTTTTGGCTGAAACAAAATACTGCCACCTTGTGGCAGTCATTGGTGGATGTGTGCTTTAGAAGTTCCTGACAGAAAACATTAGCCTGCGTGCTATTGAGCTCTCTCAGAAGAACACACCCTCTATCTTAAGAAAACTGTATTAAGACAAGAATAGCCTGTCGTGTCATTAGAAACATCAAAAAGATGCTATAAATAGGAAGCTTTACCACAAAATCCCCATAATTCATTTCCCGAGACTGATATGGGCACTTACACAGATGACCAGGAGGAAAACAAGATTCTTTTGAAAGGTAAACAAAGTTCCAAACAGATTACCTGGCAACCTCTTAATGCAGCTGCCCAATATATTTGGTATATTAGTAGATATATTTGACCCTTCCCCAAGCCACTAGTTTAGTAAGAGCCTGCTGAATTCAAACCGCGTGGAAATCTCCTGTGCACAGAGGTCTCAACATAAGTTCCCATGAACATACAGATTGCTATGTAGTCCCCAGAGGATTCTAGGAAGGCTGACCCTCAGTTCATCTTGGGCTTAAGCTAGAGCTTAGAGCACCATGGAGGCCTTTGAAATAATGTTTTGTATAACAGCCTGGTTCTCTATTATATACCTCACTGCTATGCATTATCAGGGCTTGTGCTAAGCCATTTATTTACCATCTCTCAAAACAAGAGAATCCCAGCAAGATGTGTACCCAGGAGATAAGCTGTCAAACTGATGACAGAACATGTCACTGAAAACAGAGTATCGGGTTGTGAGAGATGTTGGTTCAGTTATGTGAATGCGTGCTTTGTCCTCACTTGAGGACTGGTAAGTGAAAGTATTTCCCCAAGCGTTTGGGGATGCTAGGGGTCAGACTAAAGCAGGCAATGATGCTCTGATCAAATTCTCCCTTTCCCACCCTACAAACTCTCTCAGATTGATAGTTCATTTGAGGGACCCAGAAAATTGCTGACCAAGCCACCAGACCATTGAAAATGTGTGTGTGTGTGTGTGTGTGTGTGTGCGCGCGCGCGCACACACACACACACACACACACACACATTTGCTACAGAACCTGTAACACACATGACTTCCTATCATGTGGATTGTAACCCACTCCTTCCTGGACTCCATGAGTGTGGTTGGAAAGTAACTGTACTCCAGTTGACCTGAGCACCTCCAGCACTTTCTCCTGAACTCTGAGGAACCTGTGATAAGCCTGTTGATTTGGCAGCCTGAGTTCTACGTTGTAATTTACAACCATGCTCATTGAAGACCCTTCCTGAGACTATCACCAGGAAGACAGGAACTGCTAAGCCGTAGTGAAGGCAGACAGTAGTTCACTAGGAAAACCATCTTACTGGATGCAGTGTGGACAGCCGAGGGGAGCACCAGTTTGGATGTTACCATAGCAACGTGGGTGTCAGGGCAGTAACCGCAGAAGCACAGGTCTAGAAACATGTTCCTAAGGACTGTAAACATGTTATAAACGATGGGTGTAATAGCAGTCAGAAGGGCCGGACGCCCTTGATAAAACTGAGGAGCTCTGGTGATAAAGAGCTTGGAGAGGCTTAGACATACTGAGGTGAGATAGGCAAGCAGAAAGGCTGAAAACCAATTAGTTGGTGGTCCAATCAACACAGAGAAGCTGACACGGCGTCCTTCTGAGGATACATTCCTTGATACCTTCCTTCTCTCTACTAAGGACTTTCTCCCTCGCTTCAGAGCCTAACAAGTGGATTCGTTCTAGCAGTGTTTGCTTGCCTTGTGGCTTCCAAGAGAGCTCAGCAAACGCCTTGCAAAACAGAGACGGGGACAGGGCTGGGGGAGCAGAAAGGTGAAGTAGCTATCAGCTATCATTTGCCTCCCTCTTCTAAGCTGTCACTACTCACAAGTCCTGGCCGTTAGTATTCAGCGCGACATTCTCAAGCAGGTGGGTGTCCAAATCTTTTAAAGCTTTCAAAGGGGCCAGAAACTGGGTGCCTTTGCAGAAAAGAGATTGTGTATCACTCAAACACTGCTCGCGAGTCTCCAAGAGAGATCAGAGTGTAAAGGCCAAATGGGAAACATGAATGAAGGGGCTGCACCATGTGTTTCACACCTTTGAATCAAAATCTGATGAATTCTCGCAGGAAAATAAGCTAAGACGATAGAGTCTGGTCAGGGCCAGGCAGCCCAGGGCTTACCCACAGTTTTTCACGTCCTTGCCGGAGTATTGTAAAGTGCACTCAAGAGGGAACCACGATGTGACTGGGCAAAAGTGTTGGGTACCCGTAGCAACGGCCCAGTGGGAGGGGGAGCAGGCGCGCGGGGTCCAGGACGCAGACGCCCGTGCCTGTGCAGCCTAGTGTTGGCCGTGACGCCTGTGGCCTCCACTGGCTCTGATACCAGCGCAATGAAGGCCAAGAACGTTAACTTGCTCTTCGCCCTCGTTGCTGTCCTGCTTTTTGGCTTCTCGTGTTTCTGCATTTCCAGGATGAACCAAACCGGTAGGCAGAGGGGGCCAGGGGGGAGGGGGAGATGATAGTGGGGGATGAGGGAGATGGGGGACGCTCTTTATCCTGCCTTTCAGGAGCCCCATCACCAGCGGGTGGCCTTGTGGCTTTAAAACCAAAGGAAGACAAGGGAGACCCCTGGCGGTCCCCTGCCCTCGGGCTGCGCACACACCCTACCCTCCCGCGACGGTTGGGCTGTAACCGGCCCTCGCAGACACCGTGGGAAGCGGGACAAAAGCAGATGTATCGGCCTGCTGACCTCGCGCTGGCGGCTCCCTCCAAAACTGCCCCTCTCCTCTCCTGCTCATCCTTCCTCCAGATCGCTTCCATACATCGCAAGAGCTCCAGGACTTTCTTCCTCCATTCTCAATAGCTTTAAATGTTTTCAGAGAATTTGGGAGCACTTACAGAAAGACAGCCAGATCTTGTATCCAGTCTTTCCTCCCCTTAACAAATTAGCTGATGTTTGATTTGGGCACTCAGGAGGCAAAAGCAGGCAGATCTTTATGAGTTCCAGGCTAGCCAGAGAACTACATAGTAAGACCCTGTCTCAAATAAAAAAAAAAAGAAAAAAAAAAAGAAAAGAAAAGAAAAAGAAAAACTGATGATGAATTTTATGGGCAAATAGCATTTTTGTTTCTCTGTAAATTCATGGGATTGATAATTGACTTGTATGAGAATATTTAAACTGTGGAAGAGGAGGAGGAGGAGGAGGCGTGTCTGTTCTCTGTTTTGATCCCTGATGTGAACCTAGTGTCCAGAAACAAAACAAAAACAAACAAACAAACAAACAAGCAAACAAATTGTATGGCATAGAAAAAAAAACACGCCAACTTTTTAAAAAGCGATCAGGGTAAATGAGTGAATGAATCAACAGCTGTCTAGTTGTAAATACCAGATCAATGAGGACAGCGACAGAAAATCCTCCTTTCCACAATGCTGGGGCTGGGAGTGGGGAACTAATATAGCTAAAGCTTAGGACTGCGGCTCGAGCGCCAATGTTGGTGGCAACAGAAAAGGACAGTACCCCGGGCTCCAGCTGTATCGAACGTGTGGAGGTAGCACAGGGTAGAATGCCTCACAATCGAAGGAAGAGAGAAGCTGAAGCCACTTGGTAGTGTATGGAGTGAGATCACATGACAGAAGACCTCCAATGGAGAGGCACCATTGTGCCACCTTTGACAGATACCATCTGCGCCTTTGTGGTGCTTTCCTGCGGCTGAAGGCTGAGCGGTGGGGAGAGCTTGGGGTGTGGTCTCCTGGTGGTTTGGGTTTCTCTGGGTGATGCGTCTGCAGCAGATATCCAATGTTGGCTCTTTGGTGGGATTGTTTGCAGCTACTCTGGGCTCTTGCTGGGGTCTCCAATTCTTTCCTTGATGTGGCCTATCTGTCTCTCATTAGAGCTGCTCTGTCACAGCCCTTGTGGCTAGGGCTTCTTCACCAACGAGGTACAAGCTTTCCCGTGACCTTGCAATACTGACTTGGGCCACAGCTACCTGAAGATCTATACCACTTCAAGCTGCCTGCCTGGCAAGCAGCTTCGCAGATGTCCCATCTTGATTTAGATGGTTCTTCGAATCCCTGATTCTCTTCAACTGGCAACAGGGCATCTTGTAGGCCCAGTGGTTTGCAATTTTCAGAGAAACATACCTCAGCCTGAATTGGGGGGAGAAAGGACTCACTTTGAAATACCATATTTTTATCTTTTCTGGGCTCTCTTTGGAGGAGGGAAACCCCCCTACACATCTATACAAATGCAGGAGTATATTAAATCCCAGCAAGGTCTGGGCTCTTGGGACTATGACAAATACATAAATCATGACTGCCATCAGTGGAGTCCACTGGACCAAGAGCTCCCACGTCCAAGGGGAGGGGAGGAGTACTCAGAACAGCCGTGGCAATGCCTGCTGGAAGTTAAAATACACATTCTCAGGGCACCAGTGGAGGCTGGCCATTGCATGGGAAGAGGGGGGATGGAGATAAGTCACACTAAGCTTTAGTGTTAGGGTAGTAAGAATGTAAGACTTTGTACTAGACTCAGTGCATCAAGGGTTCTGGAGAGGTCCAGTCACTGAAACACAGTAACTAGCACGGAACTGGATCAGCAATTATAGTAAATGCTCCGAGTGCTGACGTACATTTTGATTGGGTGTAAAATGTCTTTATGATGTTCAACAAGAAGCACCTTTAAAAGACAAAAATGCTATAAAAAGACCTACCTGCAAACCCAAGGCAAGGGAAACCTGGTGTAGCTGTGTTAATGTTAGCAAAGGAAACGTTTAACAAATATGGCCACTCCAGAGACCAAGCAACTGTTTCCATTGCACAGCCTTTGACTTCTTCAAGATTTATTATTTATTCCAGTGTCTGAGTACAGGTGGGTCACATGTCCGAGTTCCTAGCATGGCCAGAAAAAGATGTCAGATCCATGGAGCTGAAGTTACAGGCGGTCATAAACTGTTTGACATGGGTGTTGGGAATAGAAATCTAGCCTCTGGAAGAACAGCAAACGCTCTTATACAGTGAGTCATCTCTCCATCCCTGCCACTTTGATTTTTACTTGGGAAATTGGACATTTGATGAGGACTTGGAATTTTTGAATTTACACAAACTTCTCTTGGAGAACTCTCCAGTCACTTCAGTTCTGAAGCACAAGTGTCTTGCTCATCTTAGCAGCGCCACTCTGGTTCCACCAGGGACAGCTGGCGTGCTGTACCATTGCATCAGTACCAATAGTTTATGGTAACTTCTGTTCTTATGAGCTAACCCGAACCCCCATATCTATCTATCTATCTATCTATCTATCTATCTATCTATCTCTATCATCTGTCTATTGTGTGTGTGTGTGTGTGTGTGTGTGTGTGTGTGTGCTCGCGTGTGCGCGCGCATGTGTGCATGGAGAGACAGGGAGAGAGAGAGGACACATACACATGTGCAGGTTGTTCAGGCGTCTAAGTAAGACGCTAGCACACACTATCTATTCTAGAGGAGCACTGGGACATGTTTACTAGAAGACAGGGTAGAATGCTCTTGATACCTGACTGGCCCTATAAGCATTCTTCAAGAATGTGAAAGAATGTGTGGTGCACACCCTCAGTGAAATATTTTACAGCAGTGGACATGTATGAACTCCAGCTTGATCCATTAATGGGGTGAATCTCAAAAGTATAAATGGGGGCTGTCTCTGTGGGTGATCGGGCTTGCCAACCTGAGTTCCATCACTAGGAAGTCAACTTTCAAAGGCGCTGGGGGAACAGACAGGCATTCTCGGAACACTCGCTGCATACCTCTGGCTTAGGTAGTGGTGTTCACTCTTACTATCCACGGAGCTGTCTGTCCTGTGTGCTCTTTATCATGTTTGGTTGTTGGAGCACCCTACTATTAAAGTCACAGTCTACCATGTCAGGACAGCTCTCCAAACTTGGTGCAAAGTGAAGGACTCCCTTGTTCAGTGGGCCTTTCCTTTTTCTGTCTAACCTTACTTAGAACGTGTCTCTGCGCACAGACGCCTGACCTCATTTGGAGCATGATTCTGTGCAGAGCTTTCTGCAAGCATTGCATGATTCAAGTCCACTCTAGCTCTCCCCTGTATGATAATTAAGTGCTGATTATGACCAATCAGCCATTTCCATCTATACCCCTAAGAGCCCCGTATACATCCCACCCCTGCAACAGTAAACTAGAGCAGTCTCACTGAAGCTGACACCCAGAAGTTCTTCAGTGTCATCCCCTGGCCATGCAAACCCTGCTGGGCTCGGAGCTTCTGCTTCCTCTGCCTTTGTGGGCCAGGAGCCAATAAACCCCGAGGGAAAGGGAGACCCACACAGGGGGAATTTAGGAGCTCTGACTGTAGTGTAATTTGACTATTTCCAGCTACTTTGGAGGGAGCAATCTGAAACACGCTCTTCCTTCTTAGCTTTGCCTACTAACACTCCAAATATTGTTTTCTTGGGATGGCATTTAGGTGCAAGTAAACAAATAACTTGAAAACAGACGGCTAGTTCCTCTACAGTGGGCCCTTAATCACATCAGTGAATTCCTTCTCTCTAGTACATCAGACTGTTTTACACTGTCCATTAACAGGAGTGTTTGCTTAGTCTGAATGCCCTTCATTGACTGTTGCCACATGAGAAAAATTTACACATTCTTCAAGTTTTGAAATGCCTGTTTAGTCCAAAAGTCCGTCCTACCTGATTCCCAGGCTCCCTCCTCTGAGTTGATCATGGCTCCCTCCCTGAGTTGATCATGGCTCCCTCCCTGAGTTGATCACGGCTCCCTCCCTGAGTTGATCATGGCTCCCTCCCTGAGTTGATCATGGCTCCCTCCCTGAGCTGATCATGGCTCCCTCCCTGAGTTGATCATGGCTCCCTCCCTGAGTTGATCATGGCTCCCTCCCTGTTTCCAGGGTGCTTTGCAGACTCCATCTTAACAGTTATAATCAGTTCATTAAGATTGCCAGCTTACACAGAATAGTAAATAAATTGACCAGCATTATTTCTTGTATCTTGTCCCAATGAGGAACACAAAGTGCACTATAATCCAGTCTTTTTCGTCATTCCGTAGATGAGTGGCATCAGGTGGCGTCAGGTTGTGGCTACGTTGTATTAGACCTTGTAAACCAAGGTAGACAATTTAGACTTATTCAGTGAGCCTCTGGGAGCCTCTTCTAATCCAAGTAGTGTTTCTGAAAGTCTGACAGCGAGTGGAGAGGAGAGACCAATCAAGAAGCAAGAAGTGCAATCCAATACCAAAGCCTCGGTGGTGATAAAGAGAAAATTATGGCAGGCACTTGTGGCTTGGCTTCCCAGGACTTTATGTCCTTTCTGAGAGAGAGAGAGAGAGAGAGAGAGAGAGAGAGAGAGAGAGAGAGAGAGAGATCCCTAAAAAAGAATAGCTATCCCACTGATTATTCTCAGAACTGAAACCTCATCTGGATATACTGGATCCACTGAAATGTTAAATCTCATTCATTTCATTTTCTCCTTTAAAGTGTGATTATGAGAAAATGTAGACAACCAGATGTGAATCTCTCTCTTTTTCCTTCTTGTCTTGCTAGACAGCTCAGCCTAGCCTGACTCTCACAGTCCTCCTGCCTCATCCTTCAGGGTATTGACAGTGTGTTCCCACACTTAGCTTTATCTTTATTTTATATTTATTTTTTTTTATATCTAAGAGCAATTTGTACCCCTCTGTTAGGAACATGAGAGTCACTGATGCCTAGGACTTATCAGGAGCCTTTCACATTTTTCAGTTTATTATTCCAGGCAAGAAATCTACCATTGATCTATAGTCCCAGTCCTGGGGCCATTTATTTAATATTTTGTATTTATTTATCTATTTACTGTGGAGTCATAGTGCAGGTGTGGAGGTCAGAGGAGAACTTTTGGGAGTTAGTTTCCTTCTTATGCCATGTAGGTTCCAGGGATCAAATTCAGGCCATCAAGCTTGGCAGCAAGGGCCCTCCCTGCCATTCTGCCAGTCCCTTGGTGTGTTTTCTTTTTTAATTTTTTTTTATTTGTTTGTTTTTAATAGAAGTCACTAGCCAGGCATAGTGGTGGATGCCTTTAGTTGGAGTACTCAGAAGGAAAAAGCAGGCAGATCTCTGTGAGTTAGAGGTTCTCAAGGCCAGCCTGGTCTGCAGAGTTCTGGGACAACTAGGGCTACACAGAGTCTGTGTCAACCCATGCTCCCCCAAAAAAAACCCAAAACAAAAACAAAACAAAACAAAAACTAAAAGCACTTTGGTCCATTCCCTGTATAAACTGGGTTTTGTTTTCACAGAGGCATGGTGATGCTCAGTAGATCGAAGCTTAGAATCACATTGCTTTTATATCACATTGTCCATATCCACTGCCTGAGTAAATTTACAAGCAACACGAGCATTTTAAACATAGTAGGGAATACCTTGACACATCACAGAGGCCATGCAAGAAGGGCTGAGTCTCAGCGATGTCTGTGAACATTTCTGTAAATAGAGCTCTCTCAGGAGAAAACTCTCCTTTCAGGTGTGCCAGATTGGTCCACGGGGATTGGACTGGGTGGGTTGCATCACCTGGGATGTGGCAACTCCAACACAAGATTCAGTTTTGCGCCAACAGTTATCCAAGAAACCCTAATCACATATGGTGCACACAGTGCCCACACCTCAGACCAAATTGACACTAATGGAAGGGGAAGGGACTCTGTGATCAGGATGTAAAATGAATGGATTGATGGATGAATGAATAAATAAGTAAATAAATAAATGGAAAAAATAAAAAATAAAAATTCTGTCAAATCCCCCCCCAAAAAAGGTGTTAAGATCAGTTTTTAACACTGATTAACCCATTTGATTCGCTCACCCATCTGTATAAGAGCTGAGGAGGTCACTGATTCAGACATAAGGAAGTCAGTAAACTCAACCCCAAACGTCTTCATCTTGTTCTTACACTACAGTCTAAAGGCCTCTCCCTACTCTCTGAGCCATCATGTTGATCTTAAGAAGAAAGAGAAAGAAAGAAAGAAAAGGGGATTGTTTCCTTTATCACTGAGATCCACATAACAAACCACTCACCAGATGATCTCCCTGGTGTTTATGCTAAGAGGAGGAACAGACGTAGGCAATCATACACTGTAATCATACAACTGGATCATACACTGGACGGCATTAAGCACTCACTGAGGGTTGTTTAAGACAGGGCCTCAGCAAGTAGCCCTGACTGACCCAGACCTCATTGCGAAGACCGGGCTGGCTTGGATTCCCCTCACAAAGATCCCCCTGCCTCTACCTCCAGAGTGCAAGGTTCGAAAGGGTGCACACCATGCCTCGCCTGATGAAGATGGATAGTTTTTTATAAGTAGAATTACAGTTAATATTTGCCCTTTCGTGGGCCTGTAGGAATTTTCCAGCTGTGTATCGCTCCCTAGTGGGACATCTAAAGATGTTGAAAGGAGGCTACAGTTAGAAGCTGTCTGGTCCCTCATTCACCCTGGACACATCCTGAGTCCTTTAACTATTTAGAAGTCAAACATGGTTGTGTTAGTGTGGAGAAGTATGTAGAATGGTGGCTTACACGTGATAATGGGTTCCCGAGTCAGATTCTGGTAGCTCAGTTCTTCTGTAGCTCTCTCTGTTTCTCGTTCGCTTCTGGAAACATAGCCTCTGGTGTGGCTGTCAAGGTGTTCATTGACATGAAAGTTCACAAGCTTTAAATGCCAGAAGAAGTAAAGAAACACAAGAAAGCAGTGAGGACAAGAAGATCGTCCTGGAGGAAGGGAAGGAGATCCTGGAAGGAAATGTGGGCCAGACTGTGGACAACTCCAACACGACTTTTGTCAAGATGCTGCCAGACAAGGATTGCCGCTCTGTGCTCTATGATGCAACCTATGAGAGCCAGAAGGAGGACCTGCTGTTCATCTTCTGGGCCCCTCAGAGTGCGCCCCTTAAGAGCAAAATGATCTGTGCCAACTCCAAGGACGTCATCAAGAGGAAGCTGACAGGAATCAAGCATGAGTTCCAAGCTAACTGCTGCGAGGAGGTCAAGGACTGCTGCACCCTGGCAGATAAACTAGGTGGCAGCACAGTCATGTCCCTGGAGGGCAAGCCTGTGTTGAGCCACCTTCAGCCCCCTGCCTGCAGCATCTTCTAGCAGCCCCAGACCTGCTCTTGGGTAATGCAGGCTGCCTGTTTCCAGTCAGACTGGAGGGGCTGGGGGGAGCCCAGCAGGGGGAAGACAACCCCTGCTGATGACCCAGTGTGTATCATCCATATTTACAATAGCCCAGAGGGACAGATACAAAGAGGAAGAGAAATTCTTGGTCTGGCCCCTGTCTTTTAAGTGCAAGGTCTAGAAAGAGCACAGCCTATTCATGTTGAGTCTCTGCCCTGATGACACTTATCTGTTCCTTTTCCTGCCTGTACCTGATGGTTAGAAATGATCAAAGGGAAAGAAAGCACTATAGGGATGCCTCAGCTTCACGATTCTGATAAAGCACTCCAGCCAAAAGCAGCTTAGAGGAGGACAGGCTCTGCTTCAGGCTTTAGGTTACAGTTTGCTATTGAAAAAAATGTCATATATGTAATGCCCCATATATAATGGCGAATATATACAATGCCATTCGCAGTGCCATATACGTAAACCCCACGTGTAGTGCTATATACAGCACCTTCGTTGTCTGAAAACTTCATTTTACCTGCTACATGCATGAACTATATATTTCTGTTTCCTTTGCAGGTAATCAACTAATTAACTGCAGGAACCACATTTTGGAGTTTAAGGAAACTGTGCTACGTTTAAAAAACAAAAGTGAAAATAGTCACCAAAATCTAGTGCAAGTCTTGCATCAAATGAAGCATAAAGCTGCTCACACAACAAAATCTTCAGGGAGCTTCTGTGCGTGCTGCTTTTGCCTTTGCGAATGGTCATCTACTTGGAGGTTTAGACTTAGTGCATCTGACTCTAGGTTACTTTTCCCCAGTAAACATCCCAGCTAACACTGGCTCTTCCATTTCAAGACACGCAGAACTCAGGCGAGACACACAGATGATGCGCTCTCCCCATCTCTACCTTGATATTTGTTTCGCCATCCTTTCTCCAAGTCTACCCCCATGCATGATCAATTCAACAGAAGGAGCCAGAAGCCCTGGCATCCTCTCTCAACCCTGTCCGTGCATACCTCCTGTCAGTCAAGTCCCATGCATCCAAGGGCCATCTGTCTTCTCCATCCTGTCTCCTCGGAAATGGTACCTTTAGTACAAGTCCCTGCTTTGTTTACCTTTTGCAAAACTGTAGAAGGGATTACTTAGGGACGGTGTGAATAGAGTTCCAGAATGCTGGAATTTTAGAAAGTTACACATTTTACTGAAGGGAGAGCCAATCAAAGTATCAGGGGTGCCAACCATGGCACTTTTTATCTATGTTCCTCCATCTGGGACTGGCAGTTCTGCTAGCTTCTGGTATAGCTCACAGTGCTGGGCTTTAAAAGTGATGCTCATCAATAATCATTGAGCTATACTATAAAGAATTACAACAATAATTTGCATATATTTCCTTGAACACTAGGTCTGTGAATGGATTTACTATCCCATACTTTTTTTAAAAAGTTGTATCAGGCTGGAGAAATGGCTCAGTAGTTCAGAGTGCCTCTTATCCTCCCAGAGAACCAGAGTTCTGTTCCCAACACCCACCTCAGGAGCTGTGACTCCGGCAGGGGACCTTGTGCCCTCTTGAGACCCTCGCAGGTCCTCGCACATATGTGCATACTAGGGCGAGCACCCCCACTGCCACCTTACAAATAACATTTTTTAAAATTAAAGATTGCATCTCTGCCAGAGAAACAGCACCACTGTGAACTCAGGGGTCCCTCCCCTTTTGTCTCTTCCAGTTGAGAAGAAGGTGAGCGCATTGGGTCAGGATGAAACACTTCCTGACCAGTTTGAAGTCTTAAAGTACTTCCTCCCTCATCTAAGGACAGCAGGGAGACTTTACCCAGCCATAGTCACCAGCAAAGGACGAGCAGGCGGTAAGCACAGAACTGGGTTCAAGGATTCTGACCGTTGGGGAAATCTATAGCTTAAATTTTAATGAGTTTCACTGTAAGATGTGGGTGTATATGATTTCCACAAAGACAGTATTTCATGGTATCTTTTCTGCTTGGGGCTCCACTACCTCTTCAGAAAAAAACAAACAAAAACAAACAAACAAAACCAACAGCAGAGCCAGCCCTTGTGGGGCAATATATACTGAGTTAGATAGGTAAAAGCTGTATTAACACATAGAAAATGTTTCATTTTATTTTCTCTACAACAAAATGTAAGTACACTTTGAAGTTAGTGCACTTATTCATGACCCACTGCAAATGATAGAAAGTGAAAACCAGACAGAAAGTAACAACACTGTGCAGTATTTTTGTAGTATGGTTCCAAATGCTCTTCTTGACAAGGATGAGACCGGCTCACTCACCGGGGTAAGTGTGAGCTACAGTGAACCACGGCTAGTTCCACATCTGTGCCCCTGTCTGCAGTTTCTTTTGCACTGGGAATCGCCACCACTAACAGAGGGAACCACACCTACCTGAAGCAAACGCTGAGCTCTGTCCTCTCCAGAATGACTCCCGAAGAAGAGGAGGACTCCGTGGTGATCGTCTCTGTCGCTGACGTATGTCCCTCATCCCTCAAAAACCTCTGAAATCCCCTCCACAGCAGCCACTGTCCCATGGGGAATACTGTTTCTTCACTTAAAGGAAACAATCCACACACACCTTTAAGAGAGTCTAGGTTAAACGTCCAGTGCTCGGTTGGTTCTGAGGGCTATATATGTAAACATGAATCTGATGGGAGAGCCATTAAGATTGTTAAAATTGAATTGCATTTAATATAGGATGCTTGCATTTGGTAAGATACAAAAATTATTAAATTTAATTATAAATCAATCAATGTAATTGTAATAAGACATTTCGAATAGACTATTAAAACCATTACTGATAAAATTTGCCAAGCTCAATAAAAGGTTGCTATGTGAATCATTAAGTACTAGAAAAGACTACTAACTGAAGGCTCCTAGGCCTGAAGGGCTGCAGAGAATTCTTCTAGACATTATAACTGGCTCAACATCTCTGTAAAGTATGTCTCACTATCCTGATGTTATGTATTTTTTTAAAGCACCTATCTCCTTTATTTGTTATATAAAACAATTTTTAAATTTAAATATATTTTGATCAAATTCTTTCCTCCCATCAAGTCTTTTCAGATTCTCTCCTTTACCCTATCTACCCTACTTTAAGTTTTTTCTCCCAAAACAAACAAAAACACAATACAGCAAACCCCCAAGGATTGAAAAAAAATTAAACACCACTATCATCACTACCCCTCAACATACACATATACACACATATACACACATACATACATACACACACATGTGCACACATACTCTCACACACATATATATGTGCACACACACATACACAAAACATATATAGTCCATTATACATTGGTCAACTACTTCTCCTGAATATGTGGCCTGTCCTGGAGTGGTTGATGTACCCAGTGTCACTCAACTGGAGAAAACTAATTTTCCGTCTCCCAGTAGGTATAAGTGACTGTTCAGTTGTTGGCCTTTACCCTAGCAGTTAGGTTTCCATCCATCCATCCATTCATTTTAATGTATACATAAGAAAATAAAACATGATAGAATAAAACAAAATGTATCACATCAAATTTGGACAAGACAAACCAAGAGAAGGAAAAAAGCCCAAAAGAAGGCACAAGAATCATAGAGCCATGCGTTCCCAACCCAGGACTCCATAGAAACATTAAATATATTCACAGAGAA
>JADRCD010236243.1:39715-50217 GCA_019843815.1 Montemys delectorum | reverse complement strand
TTCCCAACCCAGGACTCCATAGAAACATTAAATATATTCACAGAGAACCTGCTACAGACCGGAGTCAGCCTTATTCCCAACCCAGGACTCCATAGAAACATTAAATATATTGACAGAGAACCTAATATAGACCTGGGTCAGCCTTATTCCCAACCCGTTATGGTAACCACTCTCCTCTTTTGAAAACTTGAGTAAAACTATAAAGAATTGTGTCTTAGTACCATAGACTTTGGGGGGAAGGAGTTGACATTTCAAAATTCAATTTCTGGGAACTTGTCCTGAGTATCTCTTAAATCTGAACTCAGTGCCGTATGGAATCGATCACACGGCGCTAGTGAAGAGCACAGACCATACCCGTGTGGTCATCCTCCAAATGACAGCTGCTCTGCCATGGGAGCTTTGCTGTGCCCCACTCCATCTATAAGAGTGGGGTGATGCTGTTCTTTACCCTGCAGGATGTTTGAAGCTGATAGTAGCTAATGTGCTTCCCATGGCTGTGCTCAGAGTGATACTTGGCTCAGAACAAGTGCCCAGCACATAATCACTCTGAGGGGTTTGATTTTAGATGTGTGTAGTTGTCAATATAATTTAAGTGTGATTAATGTAGTAACGTTCATACTTGAACACATGGAAAAGTATATAGTATTCTCTGTACACAAGTAAGTTTTCAAATTAAATGTGTATTAAGCCATGGTGACATTTCATACATAAATTCCATGGAGCAAAAATGTTACATTAATAAAACCATGAGGCATCCTGATTTTCAGTAATTTCTCTTCTTCTTTTTAGACTGATAAAAGTTATTTAAAATCTGTTGTTCACCTGGTTAAAACCAGGTAAGTACTTTGTGATAAAGTTTTCAACATCAGCCACTCTGGATTCTTATGTTCTGCTTTTTCCTGTCCAAATGTATTATTATTTATTTATCATATTCTTTTTAGTGAATCTGAGGCATGGAGATGGGCCTGTGACCTTTTCTAATCTGTGATAAAGTATAGCACAGAAAGTTTGCAGACTGCTTATTAGAATTCATATTTTCTTGCTGTATCTGACTCCATCTGCAGATAGGGAGAAGGCAGAGATGAGCTGATCTAAAGGTAAATGTAGAATCCTAGAGCAGATGAGATCAGAGAGATCATGCCTGGCATAGAACCCACCGGGAAGGCACAGAGGTCCAAAGGGCAATGTGCAAGACTTTAGGAACGTTAAGTGTATTTGGAGCATAGATATCTGAGGTTAAGTAGGGAGGTATGGTAGGCCATGGTGAGATTCTGAACCAAACTGCAAAATTTGCAACTTCCTTTTGACCAGGACCAGAAGTTTCAGCACTGAGCTGAGTCTAGCCAACAGGAGTGTATCCAACAACAATGTATTATGTTTTGGTTTACCCTAAGTAGTTGACATGGATAAGGAAAACAGTGTGTGGGGAGAGTTCTCAAGTGAGAAAAAAAGTATCCAATGTCTAAGAAAGCTTGGAGTTTGCTATATAGTTGCAGAGAGAGAGTAACTGGGAGCTACAGAGATGGCTCAGCCAGTAAACAAAACAAAACAAAACAGAATGCTCAACTATCTTGTAAGCCTTACCACCAGAGTTCAAATCCCACATTTAAAAAACAAAGCCAGCTGGCCTGGCAGCCCATCTGTAATCAAGTGCTTGGGAGGCAGAGATGGAATCTCTGAGCAGGCTGGCTGGCCAGAGATTAGGTGGAAGATCCCAGCTCAAAAATAAGGTAGAGAGAGCCCAAACTAAACGAATCCCAGGCCTCTACACACAACATAGGAATACGAATAGATACATATATACAAACACAGAAATCAGTGGTTTAAGAAATTGCTATATTTTATGGTTGAAATTGAAGAGTAAGGAGCTTATGAGGGCTGGAGAGACGGCTCAGCTGTTAAAGCGAGGCTCACAACCAAAACTGTAAGAAAAGTGTGTGAGACGGTTTGAGAGGTGACTAATGATGAGGATAGTGCTGTTATTAATGCAAGACCCTCTGAATAATCATTTTCAAATTGTGACAATGCGACAACTCAATTATTTGATTTTGTGAGGATGAGTGTGTATGTGAATGAGGTTGATGTGTTTGTACTCGGTGTATACACCTGTAGGGATGTAACCTGCTCCTGCAGCATGGAGACCAGGGGAGAGTTTCAAGCATCCCGCCTTACCACTCTCTGCCTTGTTCATTCCCTAGCTGAGCCATCTCTGCAGCTCCCCCTTATGTTATCTCTGAAACTACATAGAGAATCTCAAGCGTTCTCCTACATTGGATATGGTTTGTTGCTGTTGTTGTTGTTGTTGTTGTTGTTGTTGTTGTTGTTTTCCACTTTCACATTCAGACAGGGTGTCTAACTGAACCTGGAGCTAGACTGACAGCCAGCAAGCCCCAGGGATGCTCCTGTCTCCACCCTCCAATGGTGCCAGGATTACAAGGATGCCCACAGCCATTCCTGACTTTTAGCATGGGTTCTGGGATCCAAGCTCTGGTCCTCATGCATGCACATCAGACAGTTTCACCTCATGAGCTGTCTCCGCAGCTCAAATCAGTCGTGTCAGATCAACACATTATAGAATAAGTGATTTCAGAAATGGAGTGATGAGACTTGGGGTGTGTTTTGTTGGCAGTCCTGGGTTCAATCTCAAACACCAACTTTTTTCTAAGTAATTGTCTCTCAGCTATCATATGTCAGTTAGTGTAAATGTGTCAGTTGTCACTCCGGATTTCTTTCATACGGTTTAGCTAAAGTGTTTTCTTCACTTTTTCTAGGGTCATGGAAAAGTGCTTTAGATTTGAAGTGATCATAAATTTGGAACTGCACCATGACTTTTAAGCACCAATGTTATATAACTTTATTGTTATACAACAACACTATACCTATATATATACATAATAATGTTATTATACTTTATTGGGACTGAATGTAACTGCATTTTATACAAAGCCATACTACTGCAAGGCTTCCCCGTACATACTGCTATGAGGAAGACTATCCACTTAGAATGGTGACTGTCAATTCTGGAGTAACCATCTCAAGGACTTTTGATGTAACATAAACTAAAAAGCCAGAAAAGTTTCAAAAAAAAAATCATAGGAAACTGCCACCACGCAGGATTGCAACAGACTAAATCTCTCTCCATCAGTAAGAGGGATTATATCACCAAATGGGAAGTCATTTGGCCTTTTGTGCTTTTGGATTTAGGGCGATGTTTTCTGCAGTTTAAACTTCCTAGTAGCTTCCGCAGCCCAAGCTTCTCTATGAGAGCGGATACTGAAATTCCATGTGACTTTTATTTGCCTCTACTTAATTCCTGTGTCTGCCTTTAAGTTACATAATTTTGTTTTAAAATTAGATACTGTTATTTTTAGTCCTAGCTAAGCTTAACCCCATATTCTGTTCACCTATACAAGTAGTTCTACTTTCTGAGGAAATATTAGAATTAATTCTTTTAAGTTTTACACCAGAAGATGGGTGTAGCCGCAGACTATATAATCCTAGTACTTTGGAGGCAGAGGTAGGAGGGCCAGCCATAGTCATTATTAACCAGCTATAATCATTATTAAGTAGTCCAGAGGCAGGAGGACCAGCCGTAGTCCAATGGGCTGTAGAGGCAAATCAGGCCATGTCTCCCTAGGCATTTAGTTGCCTTCAGAACCTGTGCTGTGGTTGAGTGGAGCTCTTCATTAACAGGAATGTATCCACTCAGAAAGTAACCTGATGCAGTAGTTCTCCTGTAGCTACTTTCTTACTGTAACTGTTCTTTCTCCTCTTGACTGTCAAAGGATGCCTCTGAGAAAATTCATAGTATCTATAATCCTGTGGGAATTTTGCTTGATATTTTCTATTCTGATTTTTAAATTTTTTATTTATTTTCCCCGTGTACGTGCATGCCACAATTTGTGCATAGAGGTTAGTAGACGACTCTGTGGTAACTGGTTCCTTCTTCCACATTGATGTGGGTTCCAGAGATGGAACTTGGGCCACTGGGCTTGTGGGACAAGGGTTTTTACCCACTGAGCCATCTTGCTGACCCATATATTTTAGTTTTTTAATATGTCTTTCATTAGTCTATAAATACTTGGGTTAGGAAACAGTACTTACATGTTACTGGTATCAGATTGCAACCTGTGAGGTAACCCAAATCAATATGTTATGTGACATGCATAAAGAAGATATTTTAAGTATTGATGTTAGTTTGGAAGGTTAAGGGATTCAACTCTATTGCTGTTCAGCCTTTCTTTCCTTGTATTTACAGATTCAGAAAGCAAGTGCAGTCTGGAGTCTTGGAGGTCATTTCAATACCCACCCTTTTCTATCCTCAAACATTACTGGACAAGAAAACAATAAAGAGCTCAGAAAGGTAGGTCAAAGAACAGGATCTGAAAGAGAGAATATCCTGAGGATGTCCTGGAACAGGCACCTGGGAGACGATCAAACTCCAGCATGGGGACACGGGGGAGCTCGATCATACTGACCTGCAAGGGTTGTCTGTGAATCCCGACTTGAGTCCAGTTCAATGACTGGACTAGTCTAGTTGGTAGCATGAAATTAGCCATGGTATCATTCCATGAAAATGAGCAAA
Organism: Montemys delectorum; assembly: GCA_019843815.1. Lineage (NCBI taxonomy): Eukaryota > Metazoa > Chordata > Mammalia > Rodentia > Muridae > Montemys > Montemys delectorum. Next base: position 45,632 of record JADRCD010236243.1, on the reverse strand, counting down.
AGATCCGTGAGGAACCCCATCCTCCCTCCTCATTTTGAATTAGCTAGTAAGCATCTGCCAGCACACCGTTGACAATGTTTTGCTCCTGTTCATACACAACAATGAACAGAAACACAGTTGAGGGGGTGGGGAAGTTTGGGATTTGAATCCATTGCTCCTAGAAGTTACACCCATCTTCTCTGTATTAGTCACTTTAGACAACTAAATTGGCCTTTTCCCCTTAATTTCCTCAGCTTTGACAATACAGTCTGTGAACTACTATAGATGCATATGTTTAGTAGACAAACCAGGTCATTTGGAAGCTGGGAGAATAAAACCTGACAGTATTTATCTAAGAATGTTAAAAATTTGAAACCTTTATATACAGACAAATGTTTATATATTTCTGGTAATAAATGTGGTATTGTGGGAAATGTATTCAGTTGATTTCTAAAATAATAGTAGTAGTAGTAGTAGTAGTAGCAGCAGCAATAATAATAATAATAATAATAATAATAAGAAGAAGAAGAAGAAGAAGAAGAAGAAGAAGAAGAAGAAAGGCTTGCCAGAAATTTCTCCCCTGAGAACCTTTTATATGCTCATATTATATCTTATGTGATGTGTTTAAATCTCAAACTATGTAAGGGTTTTGTTTGTCCTTAAGTTAGTGTCCTACTCTCTGCTCTGGAAGTTTCCTACACCTTTACTTTGCTGCAGCCTTTCTTCCTCAGTCCTCTGCCTTGAAATTCTGCACCATAATTCCCAGCCCCTTCCCACTGCCCTGGGTTAGCCCAGGCCTGCTCAGCCTGCCTTCTCTTAGACTCACTCTCTGAGGTCAGAAGACTGTATTTCACATAAGATCAAGTCCAGAGCGTTCCGGATGTTATAGGACACCCTTCCTACTGTGATTGGTCTCTGGCACCCCTGACCCTGGTCCCAGCTCTCTCTGCTCTGTAGCTAAGGTGGCTAGCTCCCCCACACTGCAGGCCTAGGCAGTGGAGGTGGCTAGCTCCCCTACACCTCAGGCCTGGGCAGCTGAGGTGGCTAGCTCTCCCAACTGCAGACTTGGGCACTATCTTTCAGCTACACGTGGTACCCAGGCTCTTTCTGGCGAGCTCTTTCCATCTTGTTGTACAATGATCTTCATTGTTGACATCTTTATCCAACACTTGATCTAATTGCTCTAACTTTCTCGATTCTGTTTGTATTTTCCTAATAGTCTATGAGACCCCAGGGCAAGAACTGGCTTGTGTCCTATTCTGTGTATCTCCAGGACATGGCCTACTGTCTTGTTTGCTGATTAATCACAGTAAGATTTCTGTATACTTTCAAGTGATCAAGAAAGGATATTTAGTTTGCTACTTGTTACTGTGATTAAACATTGACCAAAAGCAGCTTAAGGGGAGGGAAGGATTTATTTAGCATAAAGGCTCACATCACAGACCATCACTGAAGGAAGCCAAGGCAGGAGCTCAAAGCAGGAGTTTAAAGCAGTAACCAATGTAGAAACACTTCTCCCTGGCTTCACCTCTAAGGCTTGCTCAGCTGCTTTTCTTATCCAGCCTAGAAACAACTGGCCCAGGGATGACACACAGTGAACTAGGCTCTCTAGCACCAATAATTAATCAAGAAAATGCACCCACCATTGCCTATAGGCCAATCTTATGGAGGCAGTTCCTCAGCTGAGAGTCCCTCTTTCTAAGTGAGTCCAATTTTTGTCAAACTGACAATAAACAGGCCAGCATAGATCACTGGCACAGCCATATCCATTAGAAATGACAGAAAGTCATGAAGCCAGCGCAGCTGTTTGACACAACTTCAGCAAACCTCAGCTGAATGTTGTATTCACTGTCTTCCTGTCTCTCACTTTTAGGTTTTGGTCTCTGTGTGCCGCATTCTTGGAAGTTTCTGCATTGTGATTCATTTTATATCTTTTCCTGAGAAAATTATGCCTGAATCTTTTTAGGAATGTCCTAAACTTACTGCCCCTTCTGTCTTTAGGGACATAACTTTATCTGCCCCTATCTGGAAGTCTTCTTCACACCCTGGAGATCTTGATGAGCACAGATGAGCGCAAAGCTAGACATTTCTAAATGAGGTCATGGCTCTGCTTGGTGTACCCTCCACCCCTAAGCAAACCCAACAGTATATTTGGAGCAGGGTAAACTTGGAGACAGTTGACAAGCTCCAACTGGCCAGGAGAATTGCTAACAGATTCAAGCCCTCTTTTCACAATATTGCCCAGAGCTCTCTTAAAATATAGTTTAAAGATATGAAAGGGTACACCTCTGGAGGCATGGAACTCAGTTCATAAAATAGATTGACTAAAATAGATTGACTTTTCCTACTGAATAGCATAGATAATGGAATGATATAAAAAAAGGAATTAGGTATTAGTGTTTGCTTTTCATAAAAGACCGGTTCAGATAATTTCAATTTGTTTGGAGCACTTTAAAACTGCAAATACTGCATCTTAAAAGTAGGCTGTCATATTGGCATTGGTGGAGGCATTCTCTAGAACCTCTGAACTGGAGTTATAGGGATGATGGTAAAAATGAAACCTGTTCTATTTGTGCTTTCTGATTGGGACTGAACTTGTAAGCCTGGACACATAATGAAAAAATCAAACGTGTCTCGAGACAAAATGATGCAGTCTGTTCTTCTGCCTTTGTTCTGTGAATCCCGTATAAATGAAGAGGCAACCGGAGTGCTCGTTGGTCAGAGCGTATCTGCTTATCTCCTCCAGGAGGCCCCTGTGAACTGCCAGGGGCTGGCTCTGGAAGATAGTGACCTTATTAAAAGTAAAAACTTAGCTAAAATGCAAAATACACAGTCTGTGCTTGTCCTAGTTTAGCAGGGGCAGGTACTGCCCCCTCCATGAAGATGAGCAGCTCTTTAGTACAATTTTAATACATTTACTTTTATTTACTTTTTGTACTGTTCTATCAGAAAATGTAAGCTATTTAATGACTGAAGTATGCCTGTAAATTAATCTGCTATAATGAACATTAACTAATTTTATTTTTTACTTTTAGTCGGATAATAAAACAAGTATTGGATTTCTGTATTCTGATGCTGTATGCACAGCCCAAGGCCACGTATTATTTACAGGTGAAAACTTGACACGCATGTGCTTTAAACAAAAGCATCCCTCTCTCTGTTCTTCCTTTAATTGCTTGCTTTTACCCTGAGTTACTCTGCCTTAGTCTGTAGCTAAGCAAATAGGATCTATTTATAAAATCAATATGCCCAAGGGAAGCTTAAGAAGGAGTATATATTTGTCTTCTTGCCGTGTTTACTGTAATAGAGAATTAAAGTAAAAGGGCACAAGCTGAAAAGAAAATTAAAGTTACTGAGAGGAATTAGAAATGGCCCTGTGTCCATGTCTGAACCCGCAGGCTCACACGCACAAACCCTGATTATAGGTCTTGCTGCAGAGCTACCCAGATGGCCACCATACTCTTGCTCTCACTTCGTGAGTGGCACAGTTCTACGCTGCCTTTATGCAGTGCAGAAACGAGTCCATCCTGGGTATGCAGCTCCTTCCCGTCACTTCCAATTGCCAAACAGTGACGCCGGTCCTATAACAAACATATGCCTCACTACAAAGAAATGTCCACACTTGCGATGTTTTCAGAATTACCAGTGGAGATCCAGGAGAAAGCTAGAGAAAGGTCGAAAGCCAGCTCCTCCCTAAAACTGTAAGGAAAACAAATCCTGTTGTTCCGTAGTCAGTGGTGAAGTAAAGGACCGGACGAGGCCTGAGTTCCTTCCATTCCGGAACAACAGCTCTGTTTTGTGCCCTCCCGATACGGGGCACTACTTAGTATAAGGATCTCATGTCATGTACATAAAATCAAGTAAGACAGCTCTCATGCTCCCCCCTTTCCTAGGGAAGCCTCCTTTTAAAGACCCCAGCATCATCCTTCTGGCCATCAAGGTGTGAGTGGGAATCGCTCTCTCAGCCAAGGACCATGGTAGCTGCAGACAGAGTTGCTGCAGTATTATCTCAGGCACAGAGCAAGCTTGCCTATCATCCTCTTGATGTTTGTGCTTCTGCTCTAAGTTACCATGTCCTAGTCCTTAGATATGTGCTATCGGGAACTTTGGGGTGTGCCTTAGTCCTGAGGACAGAGTCCTAGGGACTGGGGTTAATGGTTCCATACAGAAGGCCTCTCCACTCTGTCAGCGAACATAGTAATCACCTCCATGAAGACTGGGCATCATCAGATCCCAAGTCAACTAGCACGTGCATCCTGGACTGTCCAGAGACAGCTTTACTGTTGTGTAAGCCAGTCTATGGGATCTTGTTATAAAACCAGAATGGACTATACTAATCTTAAATTAGAAGCTGAAATGTTGGTGAGAATTGAAATGGATTCACAGGGCCTCAAAGAGATGTAAGTAGAAAGCCAGCATTCAGAAGAGAAAGAAGACATTTTGGGGTTCATTAATCTCAGAATTAGAGAATGAAATTTGACTAACTATAAATAGCCTCAGTGGATCAAACTAACGACTATTATCTCATTCAAGACATTTTCAGTATATTCTAGTGAAAGTGCTGTTTGTCTTTGAGATATAATTTAATGGTATCATTGGGAGGTATTGATGCTTTTTTTTTAATTTGGCTTTTTTTCTCTAGCTAGAAGATGATATCATAGCAAAAAAGATGTATTTTACAAAAATGAAAGATTTTGTAAATAGTCTCACTTCAAAAGATTGGTTTTATATTGAGTTTTCAGTCCTTGGATTTATAGGTAAGCCATCGTCTATCATGGGGAATCACATTGGCTCAAGCTCTTTTTTCTCTTTTCATTATTTACTTATGTATTTATGTGTTTATTTATTTTCTTTCTTTTCCTTTTTTTTGTTTTTGTTTGTTTGTTTGTTTGTTTGTTTTTTGAGACAGGGTTTCTCTGTGTAGCCTTGGCTGTCCTGGAACTCACTCTGTAGACCAGGCTGGCCTCGAACTCAGAGATCCGCCTGCCTCTGCCTCCCTAAGTGCTGGGATTAAAGGCGTGCGCCAACACTGCCCTGCTTATTTTCTTACTAAGACAAGCTCTAGTTACGTAGCTCAGGTTGGCCACAAACTCTGGTCCAGGCTGGACCTCAAAACATTAATTCAACTGTCTCATTCCCAAATGCTAGGATTACAGGTACATACCACCATCCTCCGCTAGAGTAAAGGTTTGCTTTCCTGTCTGTCTCTTTGTCTGTCTGTCTGGGTTAAGATATTTTGTTCACTTTTTTCTAGTAGACACCATAAATGAGCAAATTAACATGTATACACATATTATACAAACATAAAATTGGGTGCTACGAGTATGCACCTGTTCAGTGACAAAGGTGTACTATCCCTTTTTATGGACAGAAATGCTGACAGGCCAGGGATATACCCTAGTTTGACAGTGTGCGCTCAGCACACACTAGACTGCAAGCCCAATCTCAATACCTCAACCAACAAACTAACCAATTAAAAAAGCCAGCTGACTCTCACGGAAGTAGAGTTTCAAGGAAAGTATTTCAGGGCTATGGTACTTGAGTGTCTAATCCTCAATATGTCCAAGTTGCCGCTCTTAATTTCCTGTAACATCTGAGTTCTCAGGGTGTTACACTTCACTGCTAAACGTGAGGCTAGCCCTGCTCTTAGAATGCCTGCTCCTTTGCATGTAACAGACAACGCTTATGCCGTATGCCTACTCATGAGTTTGTTTTCCTCCACAGGAAAACTCTTTCGATCGAAGGACCTGACTGACTTTGTGCAGTTTTTCTTGATGTTCTACGAAACAAAGCCCATAGATGTACTTTTACATGATATTTTCCTGCTTCGGGTGTGCAACTGGGGAGAACCTCTTGTGAGTGTCCCTGGTGGGGGTGGGCAGCTGGAGACAGCCTGCCATGGATGCTTGACTCAGTTAGGGTTTACTATGACCAAGGC
>JADRCD010236243.1:8385-39705 GCA_019843815.1 Montemys delectorum | reverse complement strand
TTAGGACACAGAGATGAAACAAAACAAAACAAAAACCCAGCCCCTAAAACAACAACAAAAAGAACAGTGGTAAACAAACAGAAAAATAATAAGACATAAATCCAAACATTTCAATATTTCCATTAAGCATAAACTGCTGAGTGAGATAGGTTATCAGAATTGATTTCTTTAAAAATAAATGTTATATATATATGTATGTATATTTATATATGTGTATGTATATTTATATATACATATATATATTGTATTTTTTTTCTGTCCAAAATGTAGGGTGCAGATTAAAAGTCATAGATGGAAAAAGACAGACCAGGTATAGAGTAACCCACCCAGGAAAATTGGTAGCACCCCTACAGTTTCTATTGCGGACCCCCGAGGAACGGAAAACAGTTTGGGACACTTCTCCATATAGTCAGGTGTCCTGAATGGATCCACAGGGGTCCTACTGGGGACTGACAGACTTCAGTTTCCAAAGAGATCCATCTTGATAAGTTACTAACAAAGAAAAGGAAGATCACAGGTATCATCAACCTTAGAATGAGAAAATATGGAGTCCAGAGTCTCAGACCTCAACAGGACAATGGATTCTACAATCACATGCATGTAATCTCATCAGCTTAGAAAGGAGACGGCCTCTCGGCAAGCCTCATACAATGCCAAACCTCACTCATGATGTATCAGACAACCTGAGTAAGCTGACATGTGTGATAGAAATTCAGTAACTAACTAAACGCCCTCTGAGAAAGAAATGTGCAAGTCTAAGTGTTTTCATAAGTAAGTTCTACCTAAACATTTAGAGAATGAATAATACCAGTACGATGAGTTTTACATTCTTCCACTTTTTAAAACAGATCTTGCCTCAAGTTTATTTGTAAAAGCTACATAAGGCACTGACCACCTGCAAATAATGTGTAGGTGTTCCCATTTGTCTTCACAGTGGCAGATAGAAACCTGTTCTATGGGACCTTCCCAGGGACCTGGGCCCCTCTAGGAGCCTGAGCCAGAACTGCAGCCTCTGCCTTGGTCTGAACCTCAGCTTTGGTTGGCAGAGCCTGAAACCCTTGGCCACACACCCTGAAATCTGCTTTCCAAGCTTGCGGTGATCGGTGAAAGCCAGATGGTGGAGTTCGAGTTGGAACCCTTTAGCATTTCAGGCTTAACCAGTTGCCTTAGGTTTCACCAGGGCCTTAATGTAAGACTGTGAGTGCGCTCACTGCCTTTGCATTGTCTGCCAAGCTCACATTCATCATTCTTAAGAGATTTCTATCTTCGTGACCAGGGTTTCTTAATGCTATTTCTGTGCCATTTTTGAGATTGGTTGAATGTGGCATAGTTCTTGGACTTGGCTATAACTTTACAGTTAACTTGTGGCTCACAAAGCACCTGGAACTTTTTGAGTGATGTGTGGAGTAGTAGACCCAGGCCTCACCTGTGCCCAGCAAGACCTTGACTCAGGGACAGATCAGCCCCAGGGTTTTAGAGAACTGGATAAGAGAAGTTGCAACCACATGTGTATAGTAGAGGATTACAAAGTCAATCATCAATGGGAAGAGAGGCCCTTGGCCCTGTGAAGGTTCTGTGCCCCAGGGTAGGGGAATGCCAGGGCCAATAAGTGAGAGAGGGTGGGGTGGCAAGCATGGGGAGGGGGAAGGCAGCAGGGGTTTGTTCTTGTTGTTTTTGTTTGTTTGTTTGTTTGTTTTTTGGAGGGGAAACTGGGAAAGGAGAAATCATATGACATGTAAATAAAGAAAATATCTAATTAAAAAAAAAAAAGAGGAGTTGCATCCAGCATGAGCTGGACATGAAACCCAAAGAGAATACAGAAAGAAACAGAACATCCCAGCACTTGGAGGTTCAAGGCGGGAAGATAGTGACTTGAAGCCAATCTGGGCTACAGAATGAGGTTGAGATCAAGCTGGGCTACACACACACACACACACACACACACACACACACACACACAGTGATGGTAGAGAACCAAGATTAAAAAAAAAATAGTAAATCCCACATGAATATAGATACCAAACTCTCCAACACAATGGTGAATTCTCAAAACGGTGAATATTTAATTAAAATAAATTAAGATTAAGGTTGAATATAATATACTCTATGCATTTAAAGTTTGAGGAGGGACTTGAGAAATGGCTGAGCAGCAGAGCACTCGTGGAGCATGTGTGGCTCTCTGTGCTCCTTAGTAACTCTGCCACTCATCACAACAAAGCCCAGAAATTCTCTGTCAAACAAAAGGCGGTTCTAAGGAAGCAAAAGCCATGTGCTAGTGCCAGTCAAGGTACAAAAGTCATACGATAATAGTCATGGTTATAAGAACTTTTAAACAAACAGGGATAGAGCAGAGCTTGGTCAAGCTGCACCTGTGCTGTCCAGAGGAGGGCATAGCAGAGACAGGAGGATCCGTGGACCACATACATGTTCAGGGAATGCCTTGAATTGTATCGCAATATGTAAAGGATTCGTAAAAGTTAACAGTTAAACAGTCTAACTTTTAAAACAATTCAGGGCTCTGGAGAGAAGGCTCAGAATAGCTCAGGGTTAAGAGTACTTGTTCTTGCAGAGGACCCAGGTTTGGTCCCCAGAACCCAAATGACTCACAAGGCCTGTGACTAAGGAATAGTCCAGGGGAAGCACTCATTGTATGTTTCCATGGAGAATATCTAAACTGTTTTCATTAAGTATAGTATAGACTTTGTACTTTAATTAAATTCGTTTCCTATTTAAGTGGAGATTTTGGAGATTCCAGTTTGATGCAGAGTTAAGGAATACAAATGACAAAGCTGTGGTGATGTGCTCTGACAGAGTCTTATGGTAGGAAATACCCCCCAAATCACTTAAGCTATTGAAATGAAAAGGGAGAAAAGCCAGTTGTGTGAATCATGCCTGCAATCCCAGCACTCAGTAGGCTGAGGTAGGAAGATTGTCCTGACCTCAAAAGTCAGAATAGACTATATGATAAGTTCTTCCACAGCCTGAGCTATGGCACAGTGAGATCTTGTCTCAAAAAAAAAATCAAACCACAACTACAACCAAAAAACAATACAAAACAAAACTTTCTATTCTAAAAGAGAGAAAGGAAATGGAAATGTGTAGAACATAGCTTTGCTTTGTGTGAATTCATGGAACCACACACTTCCATGAAGCCATCCCATATCCACTGGGAAATTCTTATGTAGGAAGACCCTAGAACTGAATGTTTCATGCCAAATTTTAAATATTAGTACAGAACCCTAGGACAAAATGAATCTAAAAGGATCCTATGGACAGGAAGTGTGGTAGAGAGTGGTACTGTTCCTGTGAGGAATGGACAGGAAGTAGAGAGTGGTATGGGGCCTGTGAAGATGCCCACTTTTCCTTTCCCCAGAGGAGATGTTTGCAGCGAAAGAGGGAAGTTCGAGTTCAGTACAGACCATCTCTGTTCCAGCACGTGGGCACTCAGTCATCATTTCCAGGACGAGAACAGCACCTCAAGGTAAGATTCTGAAATGGAACGTGGGTAACATACCCATACTCAATGAACTTAGAAACCTTTAGAAAAGAGGGGGAAACAAGAGGCACGGTATGACTCTGTCATCAGTGACCCTTCTGTGTTATGGAGTTTAGAGATATACCAACCATCTTCCAAGAACCTGCCATCTACTGCAGTGAAAAGAATTTGGTGTACATAAATTTATTCTTTTTAGCTGTGTCCAATAAGACTTAGAAAGTGTTTGGGATAAAATACAGCAACTGTCACTGTTTTAGTCTAAAAATCAAAACTACTGGAAGACCATTTCAGAACTGGAAAGTCCTTGTAAATGTAATTGGAGTTTTTATTTAAGTCACTATTGATTTGGTCAAAAACCCAGCATCATTAAGTGTTTAGTCATTCTTAAATTTTATATCAACTATGGAAACACTATTATTGTCACTGTGACAGAATGTCTGAGACAGTCAACTTAACATGCAGGACAGGTGTGTCTCCGCTCCCAGTTCCAGAAGGCTCAGCATGGCCTTGCTCAGCTCTGGGCATGTGGTAGTGCAATGCATCATGATGTAACACAGGGCAGAGAATCTGAGCATACAAAGGAGTGGTGTCGCAAGGGCTCACAGCCCCAGGAACCCAAACTCCTGCCCTTGGCTTCTATGTCTCAAAGTCTTCACCACTCTCGCAGTGGCAGATCCTGGTGACCAAAGCTTTATACACGTGCCGATAGGGGATGTTTACCCAAACCACAGTGACATGGTGAAGAGGAGACAGTTCAGGTTTTGTCCCAGTGACTACATGGTGGCTATATGACCCTGGGAAGTCCCACACCCCTCTTAGCTTAGCTTACTTCTGTAAAACCAGGCATTTAAATCATCCAGAAGGCTTCTTCTACCACTGAAATACCATTGGCATCATCACACAACAACAACAAAAAATGATTACATGGATTTTTTTTTGTCAACCAAAATGGAAGTGCACACATGTATCTGGCCATTTTTCAAGCCTTCCCTTCTCCCCCTCGGGTACTGCGCTCCATTTAACTGAGCCACAGCGGGGATGATGCATGCCCGTGTTGCGTGTCAGCTGTCAGGAAAGGTACAATCTAAGAAAAAGATCAGACAAAGAATATGCTGAAATTCTCTACTGGGAATCTGTATGCATGCTGTAGCAACACCATCATGTACATGCAGCAATGCAGCAGATGCACAGGAGAAAATCTGTCTCTGAGATCTCATCATTGCTGGGCTATTGGCACCACTCCCCCCTTGCGTTATATATTTTGTCTGGTATGTTGGTTTGAATGTATTTGATCCAGAGAGTGGAGAGTAGAGTCATTTGGAGGTGTGACCTTGTTGGAGTAGGTGTGGCCTTGATGGAGGAAGTTTATCGCTGTGGGGGTGGCTTTGAGACACTCCTCCTAGCTTCCTGGAAGCCAGTTTTCTCCTGTATGCCTTTGGATCAAAATGAAGAACTCATGTCTGCCTGGATGCAGCCATGCTCCTGCCTTGATGATAATGGACTGAACCTCAGAACCTGTAAGCCAGCCCCAGTGAAATGTTGTCCTTATAAGAGTTACCTTGGTCAAGGTGTCTGTTCACAGCAGTAAAACCCTAAATAAGACAAAAGTTGGTGCCAGGCACTTGAGTATTGGCATGACAGGCCTGACCATATTTGTGTGTTTTTTTGGGACTTTGGATTTGGAAAGCCATAGAGTGCTTTAAGTAGGGTTGTTTAATGGGCCATTCTAGTAGGAATATGGAAGACATTGGTGCTGAGAGGAATTTGAACTCTGGAGATTGTTCTTCTGATGTTTTGGTGAAGAATGTTGCTGCTTTCTGTCCTGGTCCTGAGAGTCTGACTGAGGCTAAGATAAAGAGATTTATATTAATGGAATGAACAAAGGAGGTCTCAAAAAAGCGCAGCATACACTTGTCCTCTGGTTTGCTTTCATGAAGAGCATTTTCATCAAGCATAGCAAGCTTAGAAAGGAAAAATACAAAATATATGGTTCAAAGAGTGAAGAGGCACCAGGAAGAGGAATGGAGCTAAATCCTTTGTTGTCATGAGCCTACGAGTAGAAGCTAAAAAATAGCAGGTGATCTTCATGAAATTGGTCCACCTTGGATTAAAATCTATGACTGATTTGCTCTAATAGTCGAGGCCCAGGAGAAATCCATTTTAGGAAAGATTCCTGCTATATATATATATGCTTTTTCTCTTATTATATATGACAACCACTAGGTGTTAGCCCAACCTTTTGAGCAGATCTCTGCAGAACAATGAAAATATGCTGTCTCATATGATGCTATATAGAGAAATAGATGGTTTCTCAATCCTTAATGATGATCCTATAAGAATTCCTAAAATTATAGTAATTATTAAGCTCTTTTATAATGACACTTGTCCGGCACAGTCCCCAACCATCAGGGAGGCAAATGCAGGACAACCAGGTTCCTTCTCAAGGCAGTTTAATCAGGAGTTGCTTCTTTCCAGGCAGTGACCCCGACCCCGCCTGGGTTCAGGCTTATAAGCACTAGTGCATATCAATCATCGAAAGCCACATACCATCTCTCCATAGGTCCCTGTTCTGTCACCAGATCTTGCCAGACAATCATGCCACCTCATGCCCAAATAAGGAGTTGTTTACCATGGAGAGCACTCGCTGTCAAACTAGTGGAAGGCGGAGACCGGCACCATTTTAAGGCGCCGCATGTCGCCACTCTCCACAGACACTAAATCTTTTCTGATGTCAAAACTGCAATGAGAACTCTGCCAGTCTTTAGAGTCACAAGTTAATTGTTTCTAAGATAGCAAACAGGCACCTACCACTCGGCACATTCCAAGAGGTTGTAAAACGATTAACCACATAAAAGGGAACTAACAATTTATTATAGGTACTAGGACAGAAAGTACAATATTGACTGAGTTTATCTATACAAAACTTCACTAATAACTTAGTTATGGTTTTTAACTCTCCATGAACCTGCAGAGCTGGGGACAGATGATGAATGTTTAACTCAATAATCACTCCTAATGGATATGCATGTAAACATTCTCTGTTGTAAACTTCTTATTCAATTTATGATTTGAATTTATGTGTAAACCTATAGTGAACTTTTTACTGAGTGATCACATATTCGGAAAGATGTATAAGTGCTGAAGGCACAGAGAGGAGACAGAACTAAGGAGAACGTTTTAGACAGAACTGAACACAAAAGTAAAAGCATTGAGAGCAAGAGCATTGTTACATCAGAGCAGGAGGAGAGAGCAAGTAGAGGGAGAATGTAGAGTGGAATGACTTAGAAACTAGAGGGCAACTTAAAAAGTTTAGAAAGAAATCTGCAGAATGCAGAGGGAAAGAGAAAACGAGAAGCTGCAGAGAGAGCAGAAGGAGCAGGCAGGCTTCTCCTTACCATGGGACATAGCAAGGCAGGCTTAGTCTTACTGAGGAGTATAAAGCTTTCTTCTTATAGTCTTGGGTTTAATTCATTTAGCAATAAAAGGATAGGAGCTTATTCTTTCTCTATGCAATAATGATTGGAGCTCATTTTTCATCCAGAATGAGTGAGTTCTTTCTGCACTGGCACTTGGTCTTTTGTTCCAAACACATATGTAAGTATAGCTGTGTGTGTGTAAGCAAGTAATTATGAGATTGCGTGAAAGCTGGGCTCAACTGGTTTAAACGGAGATTTATGAATGTATAAGCATGAATCTGTATATGAATTTATGTGAGTTTAATCCATATTTGCTTGTGTAAAAGTTTTTCCTTCTGTGAATGTGATTCTCTTCTGGTTCAATAGAAGTTTTTTGCTTCAAGCTTCCCCTAGCCTGACAAGCAAGAGGGAGAAGGCTCTAGTAATTAGTCCTTTACTTAATCCCCAGATTTTTTATGATGAGGTGCTAGATACCAGAGACTGCAGTTTGTGGCTTCAAAGGGACTCAGGCAGGTCAGCTACAGTAGCAAAGTGACTTAGATAGGCAAACATTTTATTATACAGCAACCCTAGATATCTTGTAAGACCAAGTCTTACCCTCACCTACACACTTGCCCCTCTGATGCCTCAAGAAGAACAAAGATCAAGAAGGACCATTCCGGGCTGGCCCCCTCCAGTGTATTCAAAGATAGTAAATGAAGGTAAGGGAGTGGTGACCTTGAGCAAGATCCCTCCCAGATAAACTTACCTATCTGCAGTTGTATGAGGGAGAGATATATCATGTTAGGCATTATTATTACCTGTTTGTTGTATTCCTTTGGACTTTTGATCTGGAATGAACTACAATCCAAGACTGGGGCACATTTGTGATGCAGATCTTGAGGCTGAAAGATACAGGGTTTTAATCTGGATCTTGAGAAATAGTGGCCATGAAAAGGTTAGGCCCAGGAAAGGTGGTACATGCCTTTAATTCCAGGGGACAGTGGCAAGCAGATCTTTGAGTTCAAAGTCAGTCGACAGAGCAAGTTCCAGGACAGCCAAGCTTAGGCAGTGAATGAAATCATTGAAAACAAAAAAATTGCTGAAGATGTAATTGATCAAGAGGGCCATATTTCAGCCCCAGCAAGCAGCAGAACTCCAGCAGCTTCGGCAATGTGGCTCTGACTTTAGTATCAAAAATAGAAAGGACTCCTGGGACAAGTAATGTCAATTAGCTGGACCTAAGAAATTAACAGTGACTAAGAAGAGACCAGCATGACTGAAGTAAAATCTTCTGGGAAGTGTTTTCTGAGAGCACAATGAAGCGATGTTCCAGAGATAGCCAAGGTTTGTAACTTGTACTGCAGCTGGATTGGTAATGTGTAAGAGTCACTCAGGTGGTACTGGTTTTGAAGGAATGAAGGGGTCAGGGAGAGCAGCTGAGGCTTGGCACTGTGAGAGGCCATGGAAGGCCATTGGTAAAGGTGCAGCATCAGTTGCAGTTGACAGCCAGGACTGAAGGGGTCATGAAAAGAAGTTGAGGCTTGGCACCATGAAGACAGCCAGCCTATCAGAGGCTATTGATGAAGCCTAGTTGAAGCAGAAGATCCCAGCACATTGGTGATGACAGTATACCATGGGATGACCACTAAGAACAGCAGCAACAGTGGAGTGGGTCAACCTGAGCTTAGAATGCTACAGAGGGCAGAGCTGGAGAAGTGACCCAAGCCCTTTAGAGCCCAGAAGATCATGTGTGGATCTCAGACATTGAAACAAGAAGCTGTAACATTGAAGTTGTCTTGGAGACCCCAAGATGTTAGAGATGCCATAGCAGTGGGCTATCTGCTGAGGAAAGCTGCTAACAGGGAGTGGAATCGGCCAAAGAGAAAGAAGTTTGTTGCAGTCAACAAAGATGAAAGGAGTTGGAGATCTGGGGAAAACTTTGACATCAAACATGAAGATGCAGAGTTTGGAGTTTGCCCAGATGGTTTTTGGTCTTGCTTTGGTCCAGTATTTCCTCACCATGACGTTTTGAAATGGTAATGTATATCCTGTAATGAAGTACCTGATGTGTTTTTTTATTTTGATTTTATAGGGGATTACAGTTAAGTGATTGGATGAATCTCAGAAGAGACTTTGAACTTTGGACTACTAACATTGTTGAGACTGCTATAGACTATGGGGAACTTTAAATGTGTACTAAATGAATTATGCTATGTTTAGGTATGGCCCCCATAGACTCATGTGTTTGAACAAGTCCTGAACAAGTCTATGGAGGCCAGGAAATGGAATGTGGTGTTGTGAATATGTTTGATCCAGGGAGTGGCATTGCTAGGAGGTGTGGCCTTGTTAGAGGAAGTGTATCACTATGAAAGTGGTTTTTGAGACCCTCTTCCTAGCTGCCTGGAAGACAGTCTTCTCCTGGCAGCCTTTGGATCAAGATGTAGAACTCTTGGCTCCTCCAGCATCATATCTGCCTGGATGCTGCCATGCTTCCCACCATGATGATAATGGACTAAACTTCTGAACCTGTAAGCTAACCACAATTAAATGTTGTCCCTTGTAAGAGCTGCCTTGGTCATAGCGTCTCTTCACAGCAATGGAACCCTACCTAAGACACAGTAAGATATTTAATCTAATCTTGGTTAGTTCATGACTGATTAAAATGAATGGATATATATCTCATATTTAGATATCATAATTTTGGTATTTTTATCTTATGCTTCATAGTACATAAAATAAACATAAATAAACACTTAGCCCTCTACCAAGTGTGGCTATATTAATTTTTTATTTTATATTTCTAACAGGATTATTATTACTAGGATTTTCCTAATTTTTACAACTTCTTTAAAGATTACCAGACTCATTTTTGGGAAAAAGGCACAGCAAATATCAAATTTTCTGAATTATACTAAAGAAGAGACTACATTATTTATTTTTTAAATTAAGCCTTCAGTAATAAAGTGAGTATACAAATTTGATCTATCTGCACGATTATCAGAGGATGTTTCACATTGTAGGTAGAAAACTCTCGTGTCTTATTTGGGTTCAAATTTGTTATTAGAGTTCCCTTAATGCTTATTACTTAAGTGTTCCAAAACTTCTATATGACGTAAGTTCCCAAATCTCATTGGGTGTGACACTTAGCCTGAGACTTTTAAATGTACAACAGAGCTACCTTATAGTTTTATTAAGAAAATAATTTCATCTCTGGTCACCTAGCTCATAGCACACACAGACATACACAGAGACACACACGTCCTTTTAATGGTGGACCTTAGTTTTTAAATTGTTTGAGATTTGACTAGACATTCAAGTTTAATAAATACTCTATAGTATATTCACAAAGCAAAAACCTTTTGTGTTGATGGAATGGCAATTTTTTTAGAATTGCTACAAAATACTCCAAATGTAATTGCCTTTCAGTTGGTGGGCAAGCAAAGTGATTTTGTATAATTTGCTAATGTTGAGTTGTGTGAAAGGTGTTCTCATTCTTACAGCAGTGTGCTATACATGCATGCTGCCAGACTGCTCCATTGACTTTGAATTTTGGTGAAGCGATGATTTTATGGTTGTTTGAGACAAGGACTCACCATATAGTACAGGCTGGCTTCAAACTCCAATCCCTCTGTCTCAGTATCCAGAGTGCTGGGATTTCGGGTGGGTATCATCTCGTGCTGCTGACAATCAGTATGATTTTGCTTTTTCTTAACTTTTGTTATTTTTCATCTGTAAATGGGTGGGGGTGGGGGGTGGGAATGTGCACAAGTGCAGATGCCTGCGGACCCTCCAGAGCTGGACACACCCATGGCTGCGGCTTCGAGTCGTGAGGTGTGGGTGCTGGGACTGGAACTCAGGTTCCCTGGAACAGCACTCTTCACTCTTGTCTACAACCCAGCCTAACTTTCGAATATCTGTGCTGTGTGCCTTACAGTGGCTGCTATTGCAGTGGAAGGGAAGGACCTCCCATGGGAAGGCCTGAGCTGAACAATTACCCAAGGCTCTGCCCTTGACCTCATTAAAGAACCATGCACATCTTTTGTCTTTGCTTCAAAACTATCAGTTAAGCTTTCTCTTTTCTTTTATATATAAAGATAAATATATATCCAAAGGAAACCGGTATGTAACTTTCCCTTAGAATGTAGGGATGGAAAAAACTATCCCCCCCCCCAAAAAAACTGGTCATAATTCTTCTCCCACTGTGGCCTGTTTTTCCTGCAATTATACAAAATTCAAAATTATTTTCATGTGAAGTGAAGTAACTAAATTATTTTATACTGATAGCTAAAACTTTGTGCTTCATTAAATTTTATATTTAACGTCTGACTTTCATACTTTATTAAGAAAGGATTATCATGCATGTTTTCACTCTGTTACCCTGACACTTCTACGGATTACTTACATTTTAATTTATATAAAAAATTAGAATTAAATGTGGTTTTCCTATCCTCTTTTTCCTTTGAGGGGCTTCAGTTAGCATACTAAGTGATGGGCTTATTACGACATTTTGTGCAGATTTTCTTAGCCTCTGTCCTCCTCCACACCTCCCCCTAGCCTGTGCTCTGACCCTGCTGTTCCTCCCTCCCCTTTTTTCCCTGTCCCAGCTCTTGCTGTCACCTGCTCTCTCCGCTCAGAATGGCCCCTGCCCTCCTCCTGCTCTCTCTCCTAGTTTAGTGACACATGGAAGTTGCTTTCAGGCAGCCCACAGGCTTTCTTCAGTGGAGCGGTAGTGACCGTTTACATACATGGTTTCCCAGGAGCCCTACAGACGAAGTCTTCACTCAGTAACTTAGGGCTACAATCACATCGAAACTGGCACAGCTTACTAATGCCTGTGCCGAGTTACAGGGTCTCTCGGTGCCCAGTTCCCTTTTCTGCTTATTAAACAGGCCACATTGGGAGAAGAATTATAACCACTTGGGGGGAAATAGTTCTTTCCACCCCTACATTCTAAG
The DNA here is from genome assembly GCA_019843815.1 of Montemys delectorum. Lineage (NCBI taxonomy): Eukaryota > Metazoa > Chordata > Mammalia > Rodentia > Muridae > Montemys > Montemys delectorum. The sequence goes on along the minus strand of JADRCD010236243.1, from coordinate 27,856 downwards.
GGAAAGTTACATACAATTTTCCTTTGGATATATATTTATCTTTATATATATAAAAGAAAAGAGAAAGCTTAACTGATAGTTTTGAAGAAAAGACAAAAGATGTACACGGTTCTTCAATAAGGTGGCATAGTCATGTTTAGAAAACAACTACAAAGTGCTGTCAATAAATCACTGCAGAAATGATTACAACCTTACTAATTAAAAGGTTCTTTCTACATGTTACAGGCTTCTTATTTTATTTCAGGAATATTGAAGATAATAAACATACAAGAAGAAACTTTGTCATGCCTGATCTTCTGATATGTCAGTTTCTAATGGTATCTTTCAGAAATCAGAAGAGTGGAAATAGATTAACTAGAAGAGAAAAAAACAATGAGCGTTTGAATACATCAAATGACTTCCCGTGGCAAGGCAAAAGTAGAGATTTTTGTCAGTGATATTTTTAGACTAAAGTGTTAAAGTTTAAAACAGAGAAAATTAGAGAAGTTTTAACATTTAAGAACTATATCTTACTGACTTAGACAGCAAGGCCATCACACAGAAAGAGCTAAAGCTCAGAAGCATTCTTCTATCATGGGCAGGCTCTATGGTAATTGGTGTGTATGTTATAATTCCTTTTGGAAAGACATCCAAAGAAATAGGAAGTACAGATTGGATTCAGCTCAGGGCTGGTTGTACAGATTTGATTCAGCCCAGGATTGGTTGTATCGCCCGTCTTCTTGTCTTTTAACAAGCACGTTTCAGCTCTAAAGCCACCACTGAGCTCTATGTGAATCCATCATCAGACAGCGTGGTGAGTGACATATTTTTGATAGTCATTCATTTCTAAACACATCCCAAATTGACCTATGGATTGTGTTGTAGTGTTTTTTGAAGTTAAAAAGGTTATAGTTGCAGTTAAAGACAAGGGACATGTTGTCCTTCTGTCTTCTCCTCACTGACTTCCTACTGCATTGCTGTTGGGACAAGTTTACCTGTGTGACAGGATCTGAGGACTCCTGTAAATTCGGGTGGAATGCATGACCCCTGGGCACCTTTTCAACTATTGCACGTGCTTGTCTTTATGGACGTTGACTTTGTAAATTAAAAGCGCCTCTTTAAAGGGGCTTGAGAGATGGCTCATCAGCTAAGAGCATTGCTGTTCTTCCAGAGGGTGACCTGGGTTCAACTCCTAGCACCTGTTCGGCAGCTGACAATTGTGACTCCAGTTCCAGGGGATCGACACCCTCAGACAGACGTACATGCAAGCAAAACACCAATGCACATGAGTTTTAAAATGTCTTTCAAAGTGTTTGTACTTGTTAGCTGCTGAGTTCTCACTGGTGAAGCCTTTAGTTCTCAGTGCCTCAGCCGTCAGTTTCTTACCGGCATCACTCAATAGCCAAATATTCCATTTACTTTATATATTTTTAATAATAAGAGATAATTCTTATTTCTTATACTTTAACCAAATATTATGACTTGTGTGGGGGTGTGTGTGGGTGGGTGGGTGTGTGCATTTGTGTGGAGGCTGGAAATCAACTTTAGGTCACATTCCTTAGTAGCCATCCACCCTTTTCTTTTAGAACAAGTCTCTCACTGGGCTCTGGGGCTCATCAGTTTGGCCTGGTGACTGAGCAATCTTGCCAGTCTGTGCACATGTGCCTGAGCATGACCCACAACACATGGAGATCCTAAGACTACAGAAGGTGAATTTTAGCATCCGCTCCCCTTCTCCTTTGAGAAGAGCAGAGGGCACAGTATCTTCCAAATATTTAAATTTTAAGATTTGACTTTTTGGAGTGTCTTAGTTAAATATTTTACTTATTATTCATAAATGCACATCATATATTTGATCCAAATTGTCTTCCCATGCCTCTGCCAACCAAATACAAGAAGCCAAGGGTCAGTCCAGGTACAGTTCTTCTCAGGATGCAACACACCTCTATCAGTGTTTACCTGGGCTTGTAAACCGGCCATCTGAGACTGGAGCAGAATGGCTGGAAAATGAGGATCTTACTCTGGGGTAGGCACTGAAAGACCGACTGCCCAGGGTGAAGCTGGAGGCTAATGCTCCGATGCTCAGAAAGGGCCATGAGCCATGGCTGGATCCTGGGACTGTGCTGGAGCTGGAAGGAAATAGAAAATAGACAAAAACAAACAGTTATCCCATTCTTTTTTTATTTAATTTTATTTTTTAACTTTTATTGAATTACAATGAGAAAAGTTACGTGATTTCAATTTATCTGAATTTGTTAACATTTAAAAACATAATTTTAAGTAAATAGAATTGCATCACATTCTTGTTTCCTTTTTGTACCCCAACTCCTCCCAGAGACCCCCTTCAATACCTACAATATCTTTTTGGTCATATTCTTTAAAATTTATAAAATAATATGACAATGAAAATTAATATTATAAAAAGTTGTTTGATATAAAACAACAATCAATTTAACAGTCTTATGTAGATGCTTATCTATAGCAATACTGAAAATACATATGTTTTTCTCAATATAAATTTTAAATGACTCCAAACATATTAACTGTATATTTTAAAATAATACATCACTACTAGTATTTTTTAAATGAACATAAATATATAAAGTCTTTTGTTTGTTTGTTTGTTTGTTTGTTTTGTATTTAGTACAGCTTAAAATCTTGGCTCTTATTGTGGTACAAGCCCAAAATAAGAACAATTTTTAGACATTGGATTTCATTGTAATAAGGCTGTACTTCAATGACCCTCACATCACCAAAGGATTTTACCTCCATCGTAGCTAAGCTGAGAGTTGACAGGTCTGCTGTGCCAAGGAATGAATTGTTGGCACAATTTTTGGGTACAGACTTCCTGCTATGGTCAAAGCTATTTGACTTGAGTGAGTGAATTTATTCTCAGCCCACAGAGAACAGGTTACATTCATTTAAGAAATGGTGTGTGTATTAAGATGGTCTATCCATAAAGTCATTCACCAACTGTTTCAATGAACAGTGGTTCTGCTTGGAGGGTGGCACAGACATTAGGTGAGAGTAAGAATCTGGTTCATTGGCTGTGATAATTTGGAAAACCATTCATCTCAGAGAAAGAGTAACTTATAAAGTCCTCTTCTTCAAACCTGATACAATAGTTAACGTCAAGCAAAGCATTCAGTCTCACTCTTTGTTGTTCTCTTACAAGCCCCTTCCCAATTTAATTGTCTACATTTCTTTTGGGAATATAAATACTTTTGAAATATGTAAGCTGTTCTGAAAACCACAGTATAGTGTAAAAACATGAAATAAACAATACTACTAATAGAGAGGCTGAGATAGGAGAAGCAAGATTTCAAGACCCTTATGTTGTACACAGCAAGACATGAACAAACAAGCTGAAAGTGTATATAGATTGTACAATATTGGATCTGTTTCTCCAGTTACCAAATTAGAGAGACCATTGGATGACAGTCAACAAATTTCTAATTCCTCATATTATTGGATTTCAATCGATTAGGATATGTTGGTATTATTAATTTTCATATTAAGATATTAAGAAAAGGTAATTGTCACTTCCTGTTGTTTTTGCTGTAAGAGGTGGAATTAGGCTTGTGTGGATTTGTTGAAAGATTACTTCCTTGCTTCTTCTAGGGTGTAGTTTCACTCCTTATGTTGGTGTTGTCCATCTATTATCCTTTGTAGGGCTAGATTTATGGAAAGATATTGTGTAAATTTTGTTTTGTCATGGAATATCTTGTTTTCTCCATCTATGGTAATTGAGAGTTTCACTAGGTATAGTAGCCTGGGCTGGCATTTGTGTTCTCTTAGGGTCTGTATGACATCTGCCCAGGATCTTCTAGCTTTCATAGTCTCTGGTGAGAAGTCTGGTGTAATTCTGATAGGCCTGCCTTTATATGCTACTTGACCTTTTTCCCTTACTGCTTTTAAAATTCTTTGTTTAGAGCATTTAGTGTTTTTATTATTATGTGACAGGAGGAATTTCTTTTCTGGTCCAGTCTATTTGGAGTTCTATAGGCTTCTTGTATGTTCATGGGCATCTCTTTCTTTAGGTTAGGGAAGTTTTCTTCTATAATTTTGTTGAAGATATTTACTGGCCCATTATCTTGGGAGTCTTCACTCTCTTCTATACCTATTATCCTTAGGTTTGGTCTTCTCATTGAGTCCTGGATTTCCTGGATGTTTTGGGTTAGGAGCTTTTTGCTTTTTGCATTTTCTTTGACTGTTGTGTCAACGTTTTCTATGGTGTCTTCTGCCCCTGAGATTCTTTCTTCTATCTCTTGTATTCTGTTGGTGATGTTTACATCTATGACTCTTGATTTCTTTCCTAGGTTTTTGTATCTCCAGGGTTGTCTCTCTTTCTGATTCTTTATTCTTTCTTATGCTCTGCAGACTGTGGGAGTATGAGGGCCATTCTCTGTTGTCCAGACCTCTCTCAAGAATGGATACTACAAAGCCACCAACTTCACTTGTTGCTATAGACCATGTTAGTCAGCTTTCCATCCCTGCCACAAATACCTGAGACAATCAACTTACAATGTGGTTATTGTGACACATAGCTGTGGAGCTTCTAATTCATGGTTGTCAGGCACTATTGTTTTAGGGGGCAGGGGGATCTCTGTGACAAGGCAGTGCATCACTGTGAAAATGTATGGCAGACTAGGTCCAGGAAGAAATAAAGCAAAGGGGCCTCACTATCTCTTCTACAGGCATGTCCCCAGTGATCTGAAGACTTCCCACAGGGTCCCACCTTTCAATATTTCCACCACCTCCCATTCACCAAGCTTGTACAACACACTTGCAGTGGACACAAGGGCCTTGTGCTCACAGAGAAACACTAAGAACCGGGAGTGTAAATTTTGCAGGGTGTCTCCTCACGGAGGAGATGAAACCAAACCCCTTTGTTCCATTCAGAAAGCTGAGGCTGGAAGTTCTTCATGACCTGGTGACCTTTTTGCCCTCTGTAGAGACAGCCCTCACACCAATTCCCCCAGAAGGATTATTCCAGGCTCTTCCCTCCTACTGCTTCTCCATGAGTACAGGGCCCTCATAACCTCTCCATTTCTCCATTTCTAAGTTTTTAAAGAAAAATTAGTGGCCGTGATAAGAGGCCATCATAAAATGCATTGCCTCTATGGCTAGTCCAATTAATATAGGCAAGCATAAGAGAGTTAAGACAAATCCATGAAAAGAGATAACCTAAGAGAGAGAATGAATCATAAGCTAACCACCAAGGAAACTTTAGGGAAACAAGGATTAACCTCAAAGTCACATTGCTTGTCTAATGGCTGTCCTGTATGTTAACGATTGTCAATGCAGAATCCAAGTGCTTTTTGTCAGAAGCCACAAAAGACAGAGCTGTGACAGGAGACAGTGTGGTGGTGTTTGCTTTGCCAAGGATTGTCAATAGAAGTTCCTGTGGGAGGGGCCGTGCCACACCCATTTTGCTCACAGCAAAAATATTAGCAGAGATTAAGAGGCCAACTGAGGATGGCTTTCTCCTCTCCTCAGCCCGCTACTAGCTATTCTTATCATTCTCTTATGCTTGCCTATTGCATTGTACACCTGAAATGGGAATGATTAGAGGAATCATTTTTGCCTGAAGACTCATATCCAAATTCTATTGTGTTTAAATATGCCTACAATAAGGTTGCCTAGTATTAGACCCCTCCCAAAGCCTGAGCCAAGTTGAAGAAGTGAGTCTGCACCAAGTTTCCCTTCTCATCTCTTCCTGTGGCTTGCTCCTCTGTCTGCCCACAGCAGGGAGCGCCTCACACACCTGCAACATGTGGCTCTTCACAAGAACATCCCCAATTTGAGCTTTTGCAGAGTCTATGAGGTACCGAGCAATGTGTAATATTTACATATCAATATTAATAGTGAAATGAATGTCTCTTCATTATTGTGTAGAGGGGACAGACACCCTCTATTAAACCTTAAACACCTCAACTCTGTGGCTGAATTATGACAAGAATGAAGAAAGACTGACATTAAAATCTGAGCAGCTATTTCTCCTGAAATATTTTTAAAATACCACTGGCATTCATTTTTAGGTGCTTTGTTGGTAGTAGCCACTTGTGCCATTAATGATGAAGTCATTTATATGAGCTGAGTTTCATTTGCCTGATGTTAGATTTCTCTAAAGTCCAGAAAAAATGCATGCACGTGTGTAGGTGTGTGTGTGTAAAGATACAGTTCATCAAAATGAATGCCAAACATATAGCTCAAGCCAGACAGTTTTCATAAAACAAAAAACAAGAACGTTGATGGGAAGTAAAAAGCACAAAGTGCCCACTAACCCCAAGTGACCCCTGGGGTTCACCTCAACATATATTTCTTGGCACTGACTCTTAAACCCAGGAGTCTCTACAAGGAAGGCAAAGTTTAAAAAAAAAAAACAAACAAACAATTATACTCCACAATTTCTAAATTGTTTCAGATCATAGCAAATTTCTAAATTCTTTTATGCTGTAAGAATAACAATAATCTGAATAATAATCACACACACATACATATACACACACAAACACACACACACACACACACACACACACACATACACTCTGTATAGCAACAAATGCTAACTGACCCAAAATTCATCAGTGCAATATTAACTGTCCAAGGTTCATCAAGACCACAACAAATCATGTCTTGGTGTTTATATCCAGGGTGTATGAACCCTAGGGACCTATTAGAAAACTTGTTATTACATTGAATAAACTGATTTCAGAAAGAGCATTTTATTATTTTCAAAGAAGCTGGAAAAATGTTTGAAAAAAATCATGTCTTGCATGCAAACATGAAAGAGGCTGGAGATGGAGCTCCAGGGTAGAGCCTCATAGAAATCCATGATCCTGCAGGGAAAAAAAAAAAAAAAGATAATATTGCAATGCATGGGTACTTCTTTGGCATCAACTTCCTCTCCTACAATGCTTGTGAAAGTGCAAGATGTTGTAGAAATTTTTAATCCCAATCCCGGGTTTCTACCCTGCCTTTGATCATTTAGTTCCAGGATACAAGACACACAACTTTCAGAATTTACAATAAGCTTTAATCAACACTAGAGCTGGGCAGATATCTTTCCTCTATGCTATTAAAAATCTATTTCCTAGGGATACTCCCAAGTTATTACTGTAGTTCTTCTGGGCTGCTCCGAACTCCCTTAAGGGCCATGCTTTCCTCACTCCCAAACCATGGTGTCCCCTTCCTCCATTTACCTCCCTCTCGTGGTTTGGGAATCCTAAACCCCACCTATGTCTGTTCTACCCAGTTATTTGCTGTCGGCATCTTTATTTACAATCAGAAATAACTTGGGGATAAGGTCACCTAGCTTCACCTGGGTCTACATGCAGCAGACTCTCTCATCTCTGGGGCGTCCAGGTCTTGGGGACCGCACTTAGTATTACAAAACACAGCAAAAGACCAAACCACAACAAGGAGACAATTCAACTGACAGAATCCATTTAGTAATGTATGAGACAACTCCGTAGTGCTTAAACCACTGAGGTACTGTTGATCAGTCATCCAAAAGGCTCAGGTTAAAGATTAACCATGCTTAACAATGGTGGAGCAACAAATTTGCATATTGCTAGTGGGATCTTAAAATCACGTGGCCACATTGCAACGCATAGCTTCTTCCTTCCCAGACAGCCCAGGCATTTCACCCATTCTGCTTGTAGCTACTGAAGAGGAGGGACAACCTCTGTCCTAGACATGCCGCAGGCTTGTCTAGAAGTGCTCACAGCATCTTTATCTGCAATAGTCCTGAACTGGAAACTGTACAAATGTCCATTTAAAAAGTAGATTTGTAAACAGCTGTGCATCAGTGCAGTGGGAAGCCACAAAGCAATGCCTGCTTTGGATTTAGGCATATGGATGAACCTCAGGCTCAAAGGAGTAGGGGCGTGTGTAAGCTCCATTTTAGATCAAATTCCACAAGTCTATGATTGCTAGGGATGCAGTCAAGAAAGCTTTTGGCAGTATGTATTTTTTGTTGTGTTCTTGGATATTTGCACATCCCCAACATAAGCAAATTGCATATAAAACATTTTAAAGGACCAATTAAAAGACAATCGGATCATGTCCAAAGGCCACCAGAAGTTACTTGAAGACACCTCTGTAACTTTAATTTTTCAACGCCTAGTTTTAGTGATGGTTCTTAAACCCTTTAACCTTCCTTTTAGCCCACCGCCCACTAGAGGTAATAGGAAAAAAGATACGGGGGAAATAAACCTATTTAGAAATGTTCTTTGGAGCGACTTCTGTGTTGTCTAGAAATGTATAGTTCAATTCACAGGTCAGTAGTGGGGTGATCCACTCAAAAACACTTCACAGATACACCATCAGTCCAGTTTGGTAGAGTTGGGTTAGCAATGGCATAGCAGTGGCATGACCTAGCAGAGACAGACAGGCCTCAGCCTTGTCTTGAGTCAGCAGGAGGGACCAAGAGGAATGCCAAGAAATGTTCTGACTATGCCTTTCTCAACCAAGAGAAGACCAACGAAGACTGGAGGCCAACAAATGTCACACAGCTAGCTCTATAAGCAAGCCTAGCTCAGCCCATCACTGTCCATCGTCTCTTTTTTATACTCCCTCCAAACATCACGTGTCCTCCACAGGTCTTGCCTCAGGATGTGCATCTGTCTCAGCTGACATCACTCTGCCAATCAGCCCAAGTCCGCAAAAGCAACAGATACAGCTCAACCACACAATGTAAGGCAGACCAATACATGTGCATCATTAGGGAAGAATCCTTCCTCACGTGTCCTTTCACATGCTTGCTTTAGCAGAACACCCTCTCTCCTGTGTCTGCTTCAGTGTAACATTCCTTCACAAGTCTGTCTTAGCCTTTCACACCTGTGTCCACTTTAACAAAATGTTCCTTCACATGTTTGTCCCAGAAAAACACCATCCAACCGACTTTCCAAAGAACCCTTAAGTTCCAACTTCATACCTCCTTCAGTTAACTGAAACAATTTGGATACCACAGTAACTGAGCACAGTGATTGGATAAAACACAGACTCTATACCTAGATAGGCTAGCCTCTTGGATGGAGGTAAGTTTTTAAAAATATGTTGCTTGTGCCTAATAAGGAATGAGGACAGTTAAAGTTATTTATCGCATTGAAACCACAGTAAATTTGAGTCAAGCAAAAAAATGACAGATCATAAATCAAGGGGCAGATTGTGAACAATCATGGACAGAAAACAAAACAAAACATTTACAGACTCAAAAGTTTGGCCACACAAATTAATACTTGATACGAACAATACACAGAATTGTAAGCATACAGAGAGAAAGAAAGCAGATAACACCTTCAAGGAGTGTTCAAGATCAATAACAACCAATTGTGGCAAATTGTTAATACTGCCAAAAACGAAAATGTACAGTTTCATTTATAAGGTAATAGCCAGCCATGAGCATATGTGAAACAGGAAGCTTCGCAACTGATAACCATGAGCAATCAGCTGCTAGAATACAGAAATATAGGGAGAAATTTTAGCGTATGAATTTGGCACGCCTATCCTGGCACTCTTTTTAAAACGTTGAGATAAAATTAAGGGAACAAGAGATGTGGATCAACCGATAAAGAGTTTGCCTAACCCCACCAAGAGGGCTTCAATCACTACTGCATAAGTGTGGTGGTGCAAGTCCGTAATTCCAAAAGTCAGGAAGAAGGGAAGGAGGATCAAGAAGTTTAAGATCATCAGAACGAAACAAGAGAAAGAAAACAAAACAAAACACTCCATCCATCCATCATCCATCCGGGAGCCGATTAAGGTGCGACACGAAGAATCGAGCAGTCTATAGAGCCTGAGCTCCAGAGAGGGACTGACGTTGGGAGGACCGCATCCCCCAGGCGCGCGGCCGCTGGGTCCCGAGTGGCGGTTGAGCCGGCGGCTCGCACCCTGGGGAGGCCACTGCATCCTGCATCCTCCGGCGCGGCCGCTCGCGCACGCGCAGTTAGCAGTCGCTGCTGGGCGGCTGCCGGCCGGATCGGTCTGGGGAGACGCCGGGCACCGAGTAGCGGCCAGTCGGACACCTGAGCTGCCGCTGCTGGACACAAGCCCGCAGGACACAAGCCCGCAGGACAGGTGTGTAGACCGCTGGCCGCCTTCCTGCGGCTTGTTCTCTGGGGACAGGGTGAGAAATTGGATCCAGGTGTCCCGCAGCATCCTCTCCTGAGACTAGAAGGCTCAGCTTGGTGCGGCCAGGTGAGGTTGGAGGATGAGTTCAGGGATGAACGTGCGAGTTAGACTCTTGGGTGGGCTCTGCCAGCCTCGGGGACAAAGATCAGCCCTGGGTGGAGGGAGAAGCCACCGCGAGTCCCCTGGGTCCTCCCCCATGCTTCGCTGACACTGGGGAAGGCCAGGTTGTCCTGCCCAGCCCGGCGCCCCACGAGTCCGTTATCCCAGTGGTTGCCACCGCTGCGGTTGCCACCGTGGCTCGGTTCCACGGAGCTCTACCACGATCCCTGGAGAGTTCTTCGCACCTTTCTAGAACACGCAAACAAAACCAACCTGAGCTTTTTTTTTTTTGCCGCCCACCTCTCTGCGAAGCCAAAAGGACCCTACCTCCCCATCCCTGCCCCCAAACCTGGTGAAGGTGGCCAGAGAATCCTGGCCACTCCCTAGACAACTTGGGTGGAGCCTAACCAGAGCCTCCGGGGAGTAACCGGGAGTACGTTAAATCCAGAAAACCTTAATGACTAGAGACTCATTATCTAAAGCCTGTTTACTATCAGTCAGACACTTGAGCTGAATTTAAGTGGCATCTGCCCCACCAGGAAGAAGAAGCTGTGCAGGAGTTTGTTTGGGGTTAAAGAGCAAAGGGCTAGGAAGTTGGTAGCTGGAGACAGAAGGTATAAACAGAAATAAACAAATTAGACAAAACAAAAATTTCAAAATTAGGTGGTCAATGGGTCAACATCGCTGAAGAAGATTAATTCATGCTGAAACTTTTTGATACATAGAATAGTAAATCATGATTGTTCTTCTTGTCCTGAAAATTTGACATCTCTCTAGGTCGCCCTCGGTTTTCTTCTTTTTTTTTTTTTTTTTTTTTTTTTTTTGTAATTGTAATTTTGACCATTTTCTAGTCCGCCACAGTCTGTTGGTTTGGTCATCCAGACACATTGATCTTCTCCCCTAAACTCAAGATAGTCTTTTTTTTTTTTTTCTTGTTGTTGTTGGTCTTGTTGGTTTGTTGTCTGTAAATAGTGGAGTGTACTGATGGCTATGCAGCTAGCAGGGAGGTGCTGTAAACCAGGCTCTGCGCTTGTTTGGTGTCTATTAAACTTTCCTTCTTTACTATGTAACTAGAAAACAGGAACTGTCCGCTTTGATAGGACTTTCTTTCAACTCATAGGTGACAAACAAGAGACCCAGAGCAGGGGACCAGAGGTGCGCCGATGATGTCTGATACCTCAGTCAGCCTTAGATCTGAAGTCAAGCAAAAATCCTCAGTTATAAGAGCATTGATTTACAGGAACGTGCGTATGTTAAATGGGAAAGTGTGGGGCTGGAGAGAGGGTCCAACAGTGGAGAACACCCACTGCTTTTGCAGAGGACCCGAATTCCACCCCTAGCACTATATTTGGTGTGGCCACCTATAACTGGAGAGTTAGAGGGTGTCTGATGCCCTTCTCTGGCCTGCTCTGGCACCCACACATATGTGTACATAACCACACAGGAGAAACACATACATATAATTAAAAGTGTGTGTGTGTGTGTGTGTGTGTGTGTGTGTGTGTGTATTGATGGGTAGATAGATGCCAAATACTCAGAATGAAAGAATGAGTCATGGAAGGAGCAGTATATGACCAGAATTACTAAGCATTTTTAAACACCAGGCTTACAGGATGTCAGGGGTTGGTTATAAAGGTTAGCCGGAGTGGACATGACACTAACCAACAGCATACTAGTATCTGACAGGAAGGTTAGGTCCCTAATGAAGGCTGAGGGATCAAAATGTGTTCATTCCACAGATGCCCTCCTGTTGTATGTAGTTACCAGACACCCCAGGGGATCAGTGAGACTGTATTCTGTCTATTTTTGCTTTGTTTTTTGGGGCCCAGAGCCTTGGGAACATGGGCAAGTGTTATGGCTGTGTTCGCGTTCCCAGCCCAAGTCCATACATTTAGAGGCATTTGGTTGGCTAGAGGTGGTGTCAGTAGAAAGGGGAATTAAAGACACAGACAATCGTGTTTACAATTTTTAAAACTACATTTATTAAAGCAGGTATGATTTACTAAACTAATCCCAGTACTTGGGGGCAGAAGCAAGTGGATTTCTGATTTCTAGGCCAGCCTGGTCTACATAGTGAGTTCCAGGACAGCCAGGGCTACACAGAGATATCCTATCTCAAAAATAAAAATTGCATTTATGTATTTATGGGTGGGGTGGTACTATGGCACACATGTGGAGGTCAGAGGACAGCTTTGGAAATCAGTTCTTTCCTTCTACCATGCGGGTCCTGGGGATTAAACTTGGGTCCTCAGGTTTAGCAGCAAGCTCTGGCTCAGTCATCTCAGTGGCCACAATAATAAGCATATCTCAATTCAGGGTAAAGAGTAAGTTCAAATTAAAGAAGGCAGTGGGCCATCTTTGAGGGTGAATAAGTCCTCAAAGCCAAAGAGTGACCTCTGAACTGTGAGCAAGGTTTGGGAATCCTCAGATATCCTTCATAGAGAAGCAAAAAGTATATACAGTGAATGAAAAAAAATATAAATAAGGGGAAAAAGAAAGGACGTGACTGTTCCTAAGTGTGCTACAGGAGCTAGATTACTGTAGACAAGAGGGAGATTAGCCAGAGGCAGAGACATCTGGGAGAGTCCAGAATCCTCAGGACCCTGAGCCACGTGAGGAGATGGGAGGGGAAAAGGGTAGAGGAGAGAGGGGAACCAGGTCCAGCAGCTAGGAGGCCAAAGGGACAAAATGGGTAGGTATCCATTTTGTCTAGATTTTATTGAAAAGAGTCTCTGGGGGAAGGGAAGCTCAGCCCCTGGGCTGAAAAGTTCAGGGTAGAGGGTGGGGTAGGGACTGAGGGATGCTGGGAAAACCTGGAAGCCAGGTCTGCTTTGATAGGTTAAATAGGCACCTTAGACGTTTGTCCCTGGTTTGAAACACTGTGTAAGAAGAGAAGCTAGTGTGGTGGTGTGCACCTCTAATCCCTGTGCTGGAGAGGCAGACAGTCCCTGGATCCCTGGGTACAGCCAGTGCAGAAAGTGTGTGAAGGTCCTCAGAAACTGAAAGCAAAATCGTCATAAGATAAAGTGGACAGGAACAGAGCTCCTTTGTTAATTCTCTTGTTGCTGAGACAAATACTGGAAAGGAACTTAAGGAGGGAAGGGTTTGTTTGTTCTGGCTTACAGTCTGAGGGGACACAGCCGATCGTGGCTGGGAAGGCCTGGCAGTTGCTCGCAGTGTTACAGTCAGGAAGTAGAGAGAGATGAATGCCGGTGCTCATCTCACTTTCTCCTTTTCCTTCAGTTTGGGGCCTCAGCCCATGGAATGGTGTATTCCTCATTAAGATGTCTTTATACCTCAATTAACACAATCTAGACACCTGTGAACAGGCCTGCCCAGAAGTTTTTCCCTAGGTGATTTTAGATTCTGTCAAGTTGGCAATATGAACTCTCCAGGAACTTAAACTGAAATTTTATTTTGAAAGAGAAAACATGGTTTCAAAGTGATATGGATGTTCTTTTTCTTTTTTTTTTTAACATTTATTTATGGTGTATGTGTGTGTGTGTGCGTGTGTGTGTGTGTGCGTGTGTGTGTGTGTGTGTGTGTGTGTTGGAGTCTGTTCTTCCACCATATGGGTTGTAGGGCTAGAACTTAGGTCTTCAGTCTTGGCACCAAGTATCTTTCTTGATGAGCCATCCTGCTGCCCCGCCTGTTACTAAGTCATTTGCTTGCTGGGAGGGATGTTCTTGATGGTTTGTTGAAAAGTGTCTTGTTATGTATAGCTGGCCTGACTTCCTGGCAATCCTGCCTCTCAGGTTTCTGTATGATGGAATTACAGGTATGTGCCATGTGCCTAGCTTTTAAAAATATTTTTACTGTTTTCTTTTTGGGGTTGTTTGGTTTGTTTTTTTTTTTTTTGGTTGGTTGGTTTTTTGTTTGTTTGTTTGGTACTAGAGATTAAACTTAGAGCCTCATGCTGGCGCTCTGCAGTGAGCTCTCTCCCTCACTCAAGGGACATTAGTAATAGCATCAAGTAAAATACTGTGAAGTATGTTTATATAAATTACGAAAAGCAGGCTTTAAAACAGTGAAGGTTTAGGGGTAAGCCTTGCTATTTGCAAATGTTAGTGTCTACACAAAGGAAGTGGATAAAGAAGAAAGCTGGCTGAATCTCCTGTTACCAAGTCCAAGTGATCTCCTTACAGTCATGTCCTCCCCCAGAAATTAAACTCTCCTCGTTTATGTGTGTGTGTGTTGTCTCTGCCCATAAAAATGGCAGTACTTGAGTATAGAAAGCCCCTATTGAGTAGATTTCTGTTTAGTGGTTTTCAAAATGTTCATTTTCAAAGTAAATATTAGAGTGGTAGCCACCAGCCTTTAGAAGAAATCAAGGTCGTCTGGCTCAAACATTTATCTAAAGTTTTGCTCTCAGGAAAAAAGTTGTATCCATGAAGTAATTAAGTAGAATAATGCTTTTTGTGATCTGTATTATAAGCTGCTCTAATGATATATAATTTGTATATTATCAAGTTCAAGTGCTTCATATGTGTAATTATATTTATAGACTTGGGTAACCACTACCCTTAAAAGAGAAGCCCACTAGGTCTCTCCCTGAGCCCTTGTCTAGCTGGTCTCTCATCTGCTCTCCAGCTCTGTAGGTTTTCTGGCTTCTTTAAAGTGGAATGGTACAATATTTATGATTTTTTTTCGTAACTGGCTTTTCCCTGGGCATAATAGTCTTGTGCTCCTGCGTTCTTGCCCTTTTCTGTTGCTAGATGTTTTCCCGGGGTTGGAGAGCTTCAGCTTACGTCTGTATGCTCGTGACTTGATGGGTATTTGAGTTGGCCCGCATTTGGATTGATACAAGAAATTTATCTTATGGCTTGTGTCTATATATTTGTGAGGATTTAGGCTTTGTTTATTTTGGCTATTCTTGAGTGGAATTGCTGGACATGTTGAAATCTGCCACATTATTTACTACTGCTGTTGGTATGGTCCATTGCCACACCTCAGCAGTGTGTGAGGGTTTCAGCTCCTCTGGTCTATGTGGTTTTCAATCATCATTGTTGATAACAGCAACTCCAGTGCTTTTAGCACCATCTCTATCAGGCCCACCCTTCTTAAGTAAACCCGTATATATCTATAGCAATCTATTTTCTAAAATGTCTTAGAGTTCTAAGAATCTACTTTAAAATTCCCCCCAAGTTGATGTTAGCACTATGGAAAGAACAGCATACATGAGGAGGATGGGGGGAGGGGCAGGGGGTGGGGAGGAAGGAGAGGGGGAGGATGCGTCATTGTATGACTGCTTTTGAATCCATGACATGGATCTGTCTCAGGGCCCAACAGTACTCATTTGAAAGTCTGTTGGTACCAAGAAAGAAATTTTGAATTAGTATTTGCTGATGAGAGTCAATGACAACATAATTACATAAGCCAAGCACTTCTGCTAAGAAGATGGCAGGCTGCATTTGGCCTTTGCTCCTCTTGAACACCACAGCTCTCGTTGTTTGAAGAGACATACTGTCAGATAACTGTGCGGCGATCATGGAGGTTTAGGAATGATGTGTTGGACAGAACATGGTCCTTAGCAGACAGCCTGCTACGGCATGGGACTTGGCTTTGGCAAAGCACTACTTCATTAAATGTATGATTAAAAATCCCTGAGTTTTTGGTGTTTAGATGTAAGTCGATTCTAGCTGTACAGTTATCAAATGTATATATATACAATTTTTATATACTTAAGCTACATTATGTGAAATAATATAAGTGAAAATTTGCATCTCACAGACACTTGCTGACACCTTTCTATCTTTCTACATTGGTTCTTTGATTTTGGAAGAAGTCTTAGAAATGAAAGTTTGAAGTTGGTGTTTTACTTGTCCAAGCCTTACTTTAAATAATGTTGCTCGTGAATAAAGCAACCTAGGATAAAGGGGAAGTCATTTCTTCCTTCGGTTCTTACCCCAAGGCATCCCACTTGGTTTTTCACTGGCTGCTCTTGTTTCACAGCCAGTATGCGTCTCCAGGGCGCTGGCCTGTGCGTGGGGCTCCTGCTCATCATGGTCAACGCGGGTTTTATGGATGATGGTATTGAGGTGGAAGACTTCAGTGAGAATTCAGACGAGAGGAATATTGAAGATGAGCCTTCCTCGGGGGTAAGACGGTTGAGAAGTGAGTTATAAGCTATTCTTTCCGTGGTCATAGGTGTGACAGGTTGCTCATGATACATCTTCTTCCCTCCTGACAGCCTTTGTCTTCTCAGTGGATAGAAAAACCTCCATTTTCCCCGCTGTGTTCCTTAGAGTGCCCACACACAGTAAAAATTTGTATTTAACACCTAATCCAATTATGCTCAATAAGCGCATGGGAAGCTTTTGCCGCCAAGACAGGAGTTCGCTGGTTAAAGAGGGCCAAGTCCTTTAGCAAAGACAAAGGCCTTTGGTTTTAGTTCTGATAAAACCAGCCTTCTCCAGAGAAAATGAAAGGTACCATAATTTGTGGTTCTCAGGACATAAAAGGAGTGGCTTTTGCTTATTTCTCTGTGGGTAGAAAATGACTACAAGGGGGATGAATTTGAACAGGGAAGGGTGACGGTGTGGGCTCGAGCTGGGCTGAGCCAGGGCTCTGCCTCTGTGTGGTGAAGGTTTACATTCTGAGGAGATGACTTACGGGACACTGCAGAACTTCACAGACTTTGGGGTGTCTACCTTGACCATTCCCTAGAGAAGTACTCTATCTTCCTAATGCTGCAACCCTTTAATGCAGTTCCTCATGTTGTGATCCCCAACCATAAATGTATTGTTGTTGCTACTTCATTACTGTAATCTTCTTCTGTGTTTTCCCATGGTCTTGGGTGACTTCTGTGAAAGGATCATCCCACCCCAGGCCCTACCCAAAGGAGTCATGACCCACAGGTCATGTGGCTAGCGCCTCTGTATTCACATCTAATACTGTGGTGACTAGACATCATCCATCCTGTTATGCTGGCCTCTGTTTAAAGGGCTCAGAGAATTCATAGCAAGTTCTCACAGATTCCTTTGCTTCATCCCATATTTACTGGATTTTTAAATATGCAAATATAAATGTTATTGTCTGCTTGCAGTGAATATTGTGCTTCCCCTGTTAAATTTCAGTCTCTGCAAAGAGACTGAAAGCAGTCCTGTGATTTGCAAAGCAATGCTTAAAGTAGCAACAGCTGGGGCCTTATCCCTCCTACAGGGATCCTTGGAAGTTCATACTTTAAAAAAATTGACAAGGGATCCTTGGAAGTTCATACTTTAAAAAAATTGACAAGACTGTTCATATACTTGGTGAGATGATGAGAGCGACAAACTTTAAACATTCATTACTGAACGTCAGTTGTACAAAATAACAGACACATCACTAAGACATGAACTTTGCAGCCAGAGTTCATGCCTCTCCATATCTCTGTTGCCCTTGTACGCTGTGTACTAGGTTCTGAACCAGCATAAATGATGCCAGATATTTGTAAAAATAAATAACTTTAGCTTTTAAAAAATTCTCTTTTCTAGACTATTAAATATAAGACACCTCAACCTATAGGAGAAGTCTATTTTACAGAAACATTTGATAGTGGAAATCTGGCTGGGTGAGTGTTCCTACATTTTCTTCGATTTGATGAGTTTTCTGAAGCAATTGGTCTATGAAAATTAGTGTTCCTGTGACCTTCTGGGATAATGTAAAGCTATGTATTTATACAAAGAGACACAAATTTGGAATGCAAAGAAAGCACACAGCATTGGCTTGTTCTCTAAGGTGGAGAAGACAGCTTTGCGTTTCGGTTGCAGCCACAGTGCTGGTATGCACCTCTGTGAGGGATAATACCTACTGGTCACTGTGCCCAGACCCTCTGCTGGGAGCTAGACGTGTGCTCCATCCCATTTCCCACTGAGACCCCAGCCATGTGTGCATGCTTACTCCCCCAGACACCAGCAAAGCCGAGCCAGTTGAACTCCTGCCCCCTGGGATTGCTCAAAGGCTAGATTAACTGATCAACTTCTTAGTACTGGCTCATTTTGAATGAAAAGACTGATTATGTTGGGTAACAACCTCTTGTATTTTTTACATGCATTTTTATCTATAAATTGCAATTCTTATTTTTAATGGAAAATATCTTTGTTCACTTTTATTTACAGGTGGGTCTTATCAAAAGCAAAGAAGGATGATATGGATTCAGAAATTTCTATATATGATGGTAAAATACTTATTCAAATATTAGTCAACCACAACCAATATCCACAGCCTTGAGATTATATTTTTGTTACATTCTGTTGGCCAGAAGTTCCACTCTGCCTTCCACTTACCCCTCTACAGTGTTCCAGGGATTGCCTGCTCTACCCAGTTGTCTGACTCTTAAACCATGGTTGGACTTTGTCCCCTGTAAGGTCACTTGCACTGAGCTGTTCTAGACCTCTTGCCTCAAGCCTGGGCACTCATGGGTCAAGCGTAAGGGTATATTAATGAGCGCCGTACGCAGGCAGCCTACAGCTGCAGGCCTTGTCCATTGTCCACAGGATCCCTGATGCTGCTGCCATCTTTAGGCTGGGCAGTGGAAGTGTCTTTCAGCGTCATATTTCCTTCTCTAAAAGGACCACCTTGGAGAATGACAAAAGCCTTCCCAACCATCATGTCCAAAAGGAAGTTCTCCCTCTGCTCTGGCTGAGCAGGAGGGGAGTTCCACTGTCTAGGAGGTCCTCACACCCTGAAGCACGTGGCCTAGAACTCTGACTTTGCAAGGCAGTTACACCACAGCATGTGCTAGGCTTCCATAGCCAATTTCTTGCTCATAGCTTCCATAATCTGCCTGCCTGCCTGCCTGCCTGCCTGCCTGCCTCTGTAAAAAAAAAGGTTCTCCATCCCTGCAAACCCCTAATGCCTCCAGATGTATGTACACTCCAAATGAACCCATGGACAAATCAATCTAAAGCCATTTAGAGAATTCTTCCCTTCAAAGAAACAATGAGTCCAAGGAACATGCTGCACAAAATAAATCTAAATAAATACAGTATTACTTACTATCAACCAGAATGTCTGACTTTTAGCATCTGTGTTTAAGTTCTTCAGTCTTTAAGAGAAGCCAACTAAAGCCGGGCAGTGGTGGCGCACGCCTTTAATCCCAGCACTTGGGAGGCAGAGGCAGGCGGATTTCTGAGTTCGAGGCCAGCCTGGTCTACAGAGTGAGTTCCAGGACAGCCAAGGCTACACAGAGAAACCCTGTCTCGAAAAACCAAAGAGAAAGAGAGAGAGAGAGAGAGAGAGAGAGAGAGAGAGAGAGAGAGAGAGAGAGAGAGAG
>JADRCD010236241.1:14146-27641 GCA_019843815.1 Montemys delectorum | reverse complement strand
TGATGATGATGATGATGATGATGATGATGATGATGATGATGATTGTTGCTATTATTATTTATATCAGTTGCATTTCTGTAGAATTAAATTAGGCTGAAGATTCATAAGATGGAAAGAAGATCCAACTTTATTAATTTATTATAATATAATAGTCTAATTCTTTGGAGAGAATGAGGAAGAATTATTAAAGTACTACAGTGGTATCAGAGAATAAACGCTTTTTTGTAGTTTGTCTAGAACGATACTTTGAGGCAATGCATCCAAGATTAACATGTTATATTTTGGCTTAGTTTATATATCTAGAGTCAAAGTTGGAAAGCTGCAAGCTTTACCTCTCCTCAGTTCTGGTCTCTGATTCTACTCACTCATTCTCCAGGAAGTGTCTTCCACTATTCGTGGAGGAAAAGCAAACCAATAAAAGAAAACAGGAAGCCAGAGGGCTGCCTGCTCAGAGGGAGCTTCTATCCTCTATGGTACTTTTCCCTTGGATTCTTGTATTGTTCTTCTTCATTTATTCTGAAATTCCTTCATTCTGCTAATTACTTTCCCAGGATGAACAGGCATTGGTATCAAAAGACATGTGCCTTCTACAGTTCTATATGGGTACCACTCATGAGAAAAGGTCTACACCTTGAAGAGACACGGCGATATGAGTGGAAGTAAAGTCTACTCCCAATAAATAAATCCACACAGACCAGCTCCTCAGCCCCACTGACTTTGTCCCTGTTCTGCTTTGTCCACCGCTGCAATTCTCTGTAACCCTGCTCCTACAGTCTATTCTCAGAAAAAAATAAATGTTAACTCTTAATCTTCCCTTCATCTTTAACCCTTGTCACAGTGACGTGCTTCATCCATTTTTGTCAGTACTGCAAGTTAAGTCATAGGAAGTGGGGGCTTCTCCTGTCATAAGTACTTCATTCTGGCAACATTTTCATAGTCTATTCTCAAATCACATAACCCATCACACCTAGTTACCATCTCCACCTATGGCTTCCTTAAAATTAAACTTCTTGAAATTATCTGCTGTACCTAGCTGCCTCTAATTATTACCTCACAAACGATGGCAGATATGGCAACCCTTGTCTCTTCCTATATAGATGCAATAGAGTGAGCATAGTTAAATTAATGGCCATTGTTTAGATTTATGATCAAATAAGTTTCACAAATACATTCCTTTTTGAATTTACTCCATGATTGAAGCCTTCCTCATTACAGATTTTTCTTTTTTCCTTCATCCCTTACCCATTCTTGCATGTCCCTTGAGTTCTAATCCTAGAAATGTCTCGTGTTCCAAACATTCTAAAGGTTCTCCTTTACAGCCACCATCTTAAAGGTTACATCCTAGAGAATGAGATGGCCACAGTGTTCACAATAACTGCTGTTACTTATGGGTGATGATATAGAATACTTGGTTTTTGTTCAGCATCGCAGAAGCCCCGTTGCAATTCTCCAAACCATGCGACGAATAATAATCACCACTGCTTTACACAGAAGATACTGTTGGCTTTTGTGGTCCAGGATTCATAACACAATGGTCATCTTCAGTCACAATCCGCACTCTTCACATTGAAGGACACCAGACAAATACATTTCTCCATGAGAAATGCTTCAAAATTATCAAGCCCATCAAACTTACTTGAGGAGTCCTTTAATTTCAGTACCCAGGCAGTGCTTCCCCAATCCCCCGTCACTTAAATCAACATGGCTGGCTATGTGAGTGAGGCATTCCTACTAGTATTAGGTGAGGTAAGTTATTCTAGAAGTGGCAAGTACTATATCTCATCAATATCCTTACTACAGAGCAGTCACACCTAAGCACCTGCCCCTAAGTATATTTTCTTAGAATTTTGGGATTGAATTCTTGTCATCATTAGGCCATCAATTTCATAAAGCAAAACCATACCCACTCAATGATCAGTGAAAGAATGCTGTCTGTATCATCTGCCTATTTGTATTCCGTTGAGTACATTTGTAGACCAAAAAGTTTGAAAAAAATGATCTTCAGTCTACTTTTAATAAGACAAACTATTTAAAATGCCCTGTTTCCTGATCACTTTTGTTCTCATTTATATGTTAGTGTCAGTCCCCAGTTCTATCTGACCCTTCTCACTACCTCCCACCTTACATCCTGTAAATGAAGCATATAGAACCACATCCGGTGTTTGGAAGGCTTGGAAATCTGAAATTTTCAAATTTGTGTCTCTGACATTTTTCTTCAGTGTTATCTTCACTCTTTCGAATCTCTGGAAGCAAGCTCTACAAATTCCTATAATTCTTTTATGACAAAACCCATATTTCTGTATTTTTGAGTCTCTTCTTGAACAGTTTGGTAAAATGTATGAGTCTCTCCAACCCTTGAACCCAGCTGTTCTCACCAAATTTCCTGACTCCTCTGAAGGTCTCTACATTGTGAAACTGTGCAAAGCATTCCAAAGCCCTGGTACTCTTCCTTTCATTGTTTCTTTGTTTCTTTCATTCTTTGTTTGTTTGTTTCTGGGAGAAAAACTCACCATATTTTTTCTATATTTGTCTTATTTCTGAGCTGCTAGTCTCCAAGATGAGGAAAATGCTATCTAGCTCATTGTTTTCCCATTGTTAACAGGGTGATTTATAGTGGATGTTATTCAAAATATATGTGTTGAGTGATTTCATGGTGGAATATATATAAAACTTATCAGCACTCTGTCATTTCATATTTTCCCTCACACTAGAATAACTAAATATCCTTTGTTTTCCTTTTACTCTTAGAAGGCTGATACATGTAATATGAGACATGCATATCAAATATTTTTGTAGTTTGCCAGACAGAAACTGAAGCTAGGCTTCTCAACACATTGTTTTTACAATCAAAGGACTTATACCAAATAGGAAATCATTGACTTCCCTAGAGCTAAGACTACTAACTGCAAAATAGGAAGCACGTATCATTTCTATTTGTATCCTCTGCACATAGGGCACTGTCTGGCACACAGGTGATAATTAAATTCTTATCTTTGTTGAATGGATGGCTGGTTTCTTGTATTATTGAATGTTTTGAGCACCGTTGCCAATATTACAGCTCCTATATTATAACAGTGAAGGCTGTGCAGCTTTCTTCTGGGAAAAATAAAAGTGGGAAATACAATGATGGCTAAAGCTCTAGCTGTCTGCACTGAGCCTTTGAGTAAAGGGGAAAAAGTACTTGGAGAGCCGAATAATCAGATTTTTAATGCCTAGGAAAACTCATCCACATTGCTGTAGAAAACAAAAGAACTGGAATATAACTACTACACTGATACAGTTGAGGAAAATAGAGAGCATGAGTTTGAAAGACAGTATGGAGAAGCATATAAGAAAGTTTACAGGCTGGAAACCAAAAGTGAAAGAAACTTACATAATTATATTAGAATACCCAAAATAGAAGAAATAATTTAAAAAACATTCTACCTTCTCTACTAAGAAAAACTATATTTACCCTTCATGCATACATTTGTGTGCAGTAGTCCCTATACATGCCTGAGTCTACTGTTTATATATATACCTGTCTCAATAATAACTATTATTATTGAAAATATTCTTCTCTCCTTTATTAGATATTTTCTTTATTTACATTTCAAATGTTATCCCATTTACAGATCTCCTCTCCAGGACCCCCTATCCTATCTCCCCTCCCTCTGCTTCTTTGAGGGTGCTCCTCCACACACCCACCCACTCCAGTCTTACCCCCCTGGCATTCCCCTATACTGGGGCATTGAAACCCCTCAGATTCAAGGGCATCTCCTCCCACTGAAGTCGAACAAGGCCATCCTCTGGCCACATATGTGGCCAGAGCTATGGGTCCCTCCATGTGTACTCTTTGGTTGGTTGTCCAATCCCAGGGAGCTCTGGAGGGTCTGGCCAGTTAACACTGTTGCTCCCCACCATAAGGCTGTAACCCCCCCCCCAGCTCCTTCAGTCCCTTTTCCAACTCCTCCATGGGGACCCTCACTCAGTCCAATGGTTGGCTGTGAGCATCTGCTTCTGTATCTGTCATACATTCTGCTCTCATTCACATCACAGCCACAATTGTCTTTCCCTCCATTCTTCCCAGCTACTCCCCACTGCTGTCTCCCCCAGATTCACTCCCCTTTCCTTTCCTCTTCAGAAAGGGGCAGGTTTCCAAGAGAAGGCAATCAAACAATAAGACAAAGACAAAGTCCTCATATGAAGGATGGAGAAAGCCAACCCAATAAGAGGAAGAGTACCAAGAGTAGGCAAAAGCATGTGGAACACACCTGTTCCTACTGTTATGAATCGCCCAAAATACCAAGCTAACAGCTACAACATAGATGCAGAAAACCTGGTGTACACTCCAGAAGGCCCAGTGCACACTGCTTTAGTCACTGTGAGCACACATGAGCACTGCTTAGTTGATTCAATGGGCCATGTTTTCTTAGTGCGCTCCATCCCCTCTTATTTCTACATTCTTTTCTACCTTCTGTGGGGTTTCCCTGATCTCCTAGGGGAGTGACATAATGGAGACCTCTAATTTCATTTTTTTCCTCGACATGACTAGTAGTGGGTCTCTGTGATGGCTCCCATCTTCTGTTGAAGAAGGCCTCTCTGATGATGACAGGGCAAGGCACAAATCTGTGAGTATAGCAGAACATCATTTTTTGATATCTATCTATTATCTATTTTGGCTAGTCATGTTTGGTTCTACCTTTGATCTCTGCGCTATTGAGTCATTGGTTCCTGGCTACCCAAATTGGTATGTATTCCCTTAGAAGCAGATGTTAGCAGTTAAATAAATGATGCTCAAGATAAATCCACAGATTCTGAAAGTTCAGGTAAAGAGAAGGTTTTGGGGGGATGAATGAACCTCCCTAGGAAATGGAAATAGACTAAGTTTGCAGGCAGACAGGGGCAGCTGAAACCTGAATGACAGCAATCAGGTGTGCTTGAAGAACATGGAGGGAGAGAATGTGGGGAAAGACAGCTTTTAGTAATTCTTAATTTGGCCCTAATGTATTTCTAGTTTCCATTTCACCTTGATTTTATGCATTTTGAATTCTACTTATAATTTATAGTTTGCCTACATTGTAATACTTATGTAAACATTCAACCATACAAAAACAATTTTATTTGTTGAGTTTTATTGACCTTATTTCTTATCTTTGAATTTAAAAGCTGTCTAATTTTCTACTAATTAATATGATTGCCTTACATTGATATTGTTGTGCTATAAGATTAATATACATTTGATGTGGGACATATTTATTTTTAATAGTGATTATATCAATAGCATAGTATAATAACTCTATAATTTAAAAATGAAAAAATAACTGAAAGCATGAATATTATATGGAATTTCTATTTAAGTACAGAACACTAATGACCAATTCAGATTTTCCTTGTATATTGAGGTTTATAATAAAGAATAATTTCCAGTCAGATAATAACATACTGAGATTTGGCAGAAAAAAAAAAGATTCATATGGGAGCCTCACAAATATCAGTCTAGTGCACTATATCAGACACAAATATATTTCATTTACTCTTCCTTTGGGGCATGGAAGAAGAAACTACCCACACTTGTGTTCAATGTCTTACTACATGGTGTTTTCTGCTAAAATAGCGACTATATCCCCAAGCTACTGTTGAAACATTTAGAGTACACAAATATGTTGACAATCTACTGCATTTTACTTTTATCTACAGTCTCATGGTGAATTCTTACACTAAGTATATTGAAAGTACAGGTGCTTGCTTTTAGTAATAATACTAATAGTAATAATTAAGGTAAGTAAATATTTCAGTAAAATTATATTTTAGCTGTTTTGTCATCTTTTTCTCTTAGTTACTTTTCTTATTTATTTATTTCAGTACACACCAAATACTGCCCTCCCTCCCAGTACCCCACCACAGAGTTCTTCTACCCATCCCCCATCCTCTTCTCCTCTGAGAGGGTAGGCCCCCTCCATTGGTATCCCACATCCTGGTACGTCAAGTCTCTGCAGGATTACACACACCCTCTCCTACTGCAGCCAGAAAAGGCAGCCATGGAGCTGCACATCCGCTACATATGTGCTGGGGACCTTGGTCCAGCCGGTGTATGTTCTTTGGTTGATTGGTGGCTCAATCTCTGAGAGCTCTGAGGGGTCCAGATTAGTTCACTGTTGTTCTTCCTGAGACGTTTCTATCAATTTCGGTGTTCAGGGCCTTTAATCATTCCCCCAACTCTTCCGTAAGAGTCCCATCCGATGTTTGGATGTGAGTGTTTGCATCTGTTTCAGTCTTCTTCTGGCTAGAGCCTCTCCAGGGATAGTTATGCCAGGCTCCTGGCTACAAACAGAGCATCATTAATAATGTCAGAGATTGGTGCTTGCCCATTGGATGAGTTTCAAGTTGGGCTGGTTATTGGTTGGCCTTTCCTTCAGTCTGTACTCCATCATGAGTTCCTTTTAGGCAGAACAAAATTTTGGGTGGGGATTTTGTGGGTGAGTTAGTGTCCTTTTCTCTCCACTATAGTCCTGCCTGAGGTGGTCAGTAGGTGGTCTCTTCTGGTTTCATGTCCCCACTGCTAAGTATCTTGGATAACATACCCTCATTGATGACTGTATATGGGATGGGTCCCCAGGTGTGGCTGTCACTGGATGGCCTTTCCTTCAGTCTCTGCTTCACACTTTCTCTCTGTATCTCCTCCCAAGGGTATTTTGTTCTGCCTTCTAAGAAGGACCGAAGTATCCACACTTTGGTTTTCCTTCTTCTTGAGCTTCATGTGGTCTATGAATTGTATCTTGGGTATTCTGAGCTTCTGGGCTAATATTTACTTATCAGTGAGTACATACCATGTGTGTTCTTTTGTGATTGGGTTATCTCACTCAGGATGATATTTTTCTAGCTCTGTCAATTTGCCTAAGAATTCATGAGTTCATTGTTTTTAATAGCTGAGTAGTACTCCCTTATATAAATCTACCACATTTTCTGTATCCATTCCTCTGTTGAGGGACATCTGGGTTCTTTCCAACTTTTGGTTATTATAAATAAGGCTGCTATGAACATAGTGGAGCATGTGTCCTTGTTATATGTTCGAGCATCTTTTGAGTATATGCCTAGGAGTGGTATAGAAGCGTCCTCATGTAATACTATGTCCAATTTTCTGAGGAACCTCCAGACTGATTTCTACTGTGGTTGTACAAGCTGCAATCCCACCAGCAGTGGAGGAGTGTTCCTCTTTCTCCACATCCTTGCCAGCATCTGCTGTCACCTGAGTTTTTGATCTTACTCATTCTGATTGGTGTGAGGTGGAATCTCGGGGTTATTTTGATTTGCATTTCCCTGATGACTAAGGATGTTGAACATTTATTTAGGTGCTTCCCAGCCATTCACTATTCCTCAGTTGAGAATTCTTTGTTTAGCTCTGTACCCCACTTTTTAATAGGATTATTTGGTTCTCTGGAGTCTAACTTCTTGAGTTCTTTGTATATATTGGATATTAGCCCTCTATCAGGTGTAGGATTGGGATCCCTCCCATATACAGTTACCAAATACAGACACTATTGTTACCAACAAGTACTTTCTAACAGGAGCCTGATATAGCTGTCTCCTAAGAGGCTCTGCCAGAGCCTGACTAATACAGAGGTGGATGCTCTCAGCCAACCATTGGAATGGACACAGTGTCTCAAATAGAGGAACTAGAGAAAGAACCCAAGGAGCTGAAGAGGTTTGCAGCCCCATAGGAGGAACAATAATATAAACCAACCAGTACTCCCAGAGCTCCCAGGGACTAAACCACAAATCAAAGAGTACACATGGAAGGACCCACAGATTCAGCAGCATTGGTAGCAGAAGATGACCTTGTTGGACATCAATGGGAGGAGATGCCCTTGGTCCTGTGAAGGCTTGATGCCCCAGAGTAGGGGAATACCAGTACAGGAAAGCAGGAGTGAGAGGGTTGGTGAGCAGGGGGAGAGGGGATGGGATAGGGAGTTTTTGGAGGGGAAACAAGGAAAGGGGATAACATTTGAAATTACTTAGAGAAAATATCTAAGAAAAACATTTAAAAAATAAGAGATACCCTCATCAATTCCTGGGAGCCTCTGCTATCCCGGGTCTCTGGGACTACATAAAGATTCTCCCCCCTCCCCCAACACCTCCAAAGCAAAGACCTAGTCTCTCCTTAATGGTTCCTATTTTTATACTGTTTGAAGGGTCTTCCTCCCCTAATTTAGCTAATTCAGTTTGAGAAAAGACCAGATGGTTGATTGGTCTACAACTTTTGTGTAAAGATGTCCTGATCTAGCCTTGAACTTTTTTGAGCAACTCCATTGTCTTGGAAGAGGGAGGTGGGGGCATGACTTAATCTCAGGAAAGAAACCCTACAGGACTTTGTTTTAAGCTACTCAGCTTTTGTCTCAGGTCTGTGGTGAGTGCTTGTGTGTTTCATAAGACTTTACATTATCTCCTTCAGTTCTATGAACATCAGGTACCAATATACAGTTACCAAAAACAACTGTGTATGCATCTCCTTATTTATGCTTTGCTTATCTGTCAGAATATAAGACACAGTGTTCATATTTAGCTTTAAGCCATAATATTTCAGTGATTTCCTCTTCGCTTAGACAGAAATTCTAATAAATTTACTGTTTTCTCTTCTATTTTCAGTAGAAAAATAAATGGTACAAAATATAATAGCTTATGTCACATTGTACTCCCCTTACTGTGGAAGTCAGTCTCCCTCTCCCACTCCCCTTCTCTCTCTTTCTCTCTCTCTTCCAGTAGAGTCTTAGCAAATAGTATCCAGTCCATTGATGCCTCAGAATGCATTCTGCAGAATATTGTGTCCTAACGAATGAATTATATGAATGAAAAGAAAATTCTAAATGTTACTCCACAGTACAATCAGCTTAGGGTTTTATTACAATACTTCATTGGGACCTATCAACCCATACATTAACTAAAAACAGCACAGTATAAATAAGTCAAACTGTTTTTGAATAGATAGCCTGCTAGTCCCAAATAGTTTATTATTTCTAACTCTAGAGAAAATGATTACACTTCTCACACCTTTACCTTTCTCTATGAGTGTTGATGCACCTTCAGACCTTTTATTATTTTCTAACCGGAGGGCTGGTGAATAAGCTCAGCATGGTTGAACAGAAAATGTCGGTAGATAATTGGATCTGCAGGCTAAAGTGGTGAGAATATTGAAGATTTCTTGGGCACCATTGATTTGTTTCACATCTGTATTGTGCCTGAAAAAAAATTCTGATTTTATTTTGGCATATCTGTTTGTGATTTTTTTTTTAAACCACTGTCTAACTTTTAATGGCTTCCTAGTCTCTTTGCTCAGATTCCCTTTAAATATCAGTGAATTCTTTCTCTATTTGATGGGAGAATCTTTCATTGCAGTCCTTTTGGATTCTGAGATAGCTCAGTGCTGAATTGAAAGTGAAACTAGTCCTGCAATAATGTTAAATTTACTCAATTATTCTAGAGATATTTCCAGGGAAAAAACCCAGCAGTTGCATGAAAACATGTGAGTGTTTCGAAACAGTTCTTTCTGGAATCTTTGAAGAAATGAGAATGAGTTTGAGTTTCTTCTTGAACCAAGAAGTGGCAGAGTGGCTACTCTCCAGTGGGAATATGGGAGTTGGAAGAAACAAAGACAGATGACAAAAGGTATAATTAATGGAAATCAAATGATGTTAAAAAAATGATTATCCTTACCAAGATGCCAGAGATGAAGAATTGAAGCAAATTTATTCCTTCTGGCATTCATCATTTGGTAAACTGGAAAGGTCTGACAGGCTTGTCACATGGTTCACATGCTTAACTCTGCAAGGTGATTTTATGAATCACTTATTTTCTGACAGGAAAAAAAAAAACAAAGGTAGGTCATCCCACAGGTGGGATTTTTTTTTTAATCAAACAAAGAACATCTGTTCTAATTCATACTTCTAATTTTTAAACAATGTGTTGGTAAAATAAAAGGTATTTTTTTTTCTGTTGTCTACGTTCTGGATCTCATGCTTCCCACTAAGAGTTACGTGCAAAGAATTTGGTTTCCTGTTTTTCATGGATTTGTTTCCCATTATTAAGTGCTGGCAGTCAATCACAATTGCTGGAATAACATATGAGCAAATTAATTTTGTCTGTCCTGCTTCAAAACAAGACCGAGATTAAGGATCAGCCATTTAAAGTCGTTGACTATTGTAATGTGTACATTTAAAATTATTGACGTTATAATTTCTTGTGATTATGGCTGCTGTCATTTCTTCTGTTTGATTTGTTTTGTGCCTAGTCAGAATACGTTTCTTTGATTATAGGAAGCTGTGATGGGTAGTTTCGATTGTCCAGTTGAACAATATGGAATCACCTCAGAAGGGTGCCTCACTGAGGAATTATCTAGCACAGCTTGAGTTATGAGTATGGCTATGAGGAGTTTTCTTAATTTTGTCACTCAATGTGAGAATACACACCCTGAATATGAGCAGCAGCATTTCCTGGGCTGAGGCCAGGATGTAGAGAATTCATTGTTCTCTCAACTTCCTTGCAGTTACAGACAATAACTTGGAATTGTGAACTGAATAAAACATCTCTCTCAGGGATCTTTAATCAGCATTCCTATTTCCCCCCAGGAGCCCCCATCCCATCCCCACTCCTTCTGCTACATATGCGGCTGGAGCGATGAGCCCCTCCATGTGTACTCCTTGGTTAGTGGTTTAGACCCTGGGAGCTCTGGTTGTTTGATTCCTTTGTTCTTCCTATGGGGTTGCAAACCTATACACCTCTTTCAGTCCTTTCTCTAACTCCTCCACTGGGGACCCCGTGATCAGTCCAATGGTTGGCCGTGAGCATCCACCTCTGTATCTGTCAGGCTCGGGCAGAGCCTCTCAGAAGACAGCTATATCAAGCTCCTGTCAGCATGTACTTCTTGGCATGCACAATAGCGTCTAGGTTTGGTGACTGTATATGGGATGGATCCCCAGGTGGGACAGTCTCTGGATGACCTTTCCTTCAGTCTCTGTTCCACACTTTGTCTCCATATTTGCTGCCGTGAGTAATTTGCTATCCCTTCTAAGATGGACCGAAGAACCCACACTTAGGTCTTCCTTCTTCTTGAGCTTCATTTGGTCTGTGAATTGTATCTTGGGTATTCCGCGCTACCAGGATGTTTTATAACAGCAACACAAAAGTAAACTAAGACAAAGCTTGACGTTCTGTCTTCAAGTGTTCTCAAGGAATCTTCTCCATGCTGCCGTTTCCCTGCATCATTTCTATCCTGGGTTATAGTCTCATAGAAGGCAGTAAATTCAATGGCAACGATAACCATGTTTTCATTAGCATTTTGCTTGAATGACCAGGAAAACAATATATATTTTTATTGATAAATGTAATTACATTTCCCTTCCCTTTTGTCCTTTCAAACTCTCCCTTATAACTCTTTCTGCATGCTCTTCTTCAAATATTTAGCCTCCTTTTTCACAGTTATGCATAATTGTATATGGATATAGATAGACAGATAGACAGATAGATAGATAGATGATAGATAGATAGATGATAGATAGATAGATAGATAGATAGATAGATAGATAGATAGATAGATGATAGATAGATAGGTATAAAAATACCTGTTCAATCCATATAATGTTGACTGTAAACAATGTTTGTTAGAGTCACTGTGAGCAGAAATAGAGTGGAAAGTACTCAAGAAGTCATTAAATTAAATAAACATCATTTCTGTAAATCATCAGAAAATAAATTTAATACAGGTATTGTACTTTCCTTAAAGATGCTTAATCATGAAGACAGAGGTATATATGTAAGAAACCACCTGGGACTCATCTTTAATCACCTGTTAATTAGTGTTACACAGACATATTTAAATCTCTGCCCTGGTTTATCTAAATTAGATTGTTTCACATGATAGCAAATTCTCATTTTGAAACCTAACCACTATCGTCATATAGAATAGGTCATACCGTGGTTGGAAATTCTCATCCATCCTCTCTGCATGCAGGACAAATGCAAAGAGTTTACTATTGTCATCCACACCACACAATTCCTAGCCTTGCTGACTTCGTTCCCACTACTCTGTCCCCTCAGTTTGTATGATACTCAGGTGTCTGCTTCCTGTCTCCTTGAGATGCTCAACTTCCATCATGTTGCTTTGTTCTTTCTCCCTAGAATGGTGCTCTTATCATGTTCCTTTCCCACCATGCGTTTCTGAAAAAGGACTTTCCTGATTCCCACTTATATTACTCAGATCCCACTTTCTCAGATCCCACTTATATTACTCCATTTTCTGAATTTACACACATACACACACACACACACACACACACATACAAACACACACACAGATGCACCATGCATACATGTACACACACATGCATACACTCATACACACACATCTACACATACATATACATGAACACACACACACTCACATACTTGAAAGACAATACTGTGAAAGTTAAATTATATTTTTATTTTTAATTTCTTATTCATATTATTTCAATACAACATGCTCCATAAATAATTGTTGGATGAGCAAATGGGGGGAACCTCTGGATGACCAGTTTAAGGATTGAACTGTATATTCTTATCAAAATGTAGGTGTCAAACAGCATGTGATAATACATGTCTATAATCTGTTCAAACAGGAAGCTGAGACAGACTAGAAAACACAGCAAGAATGTGAGAAGAAAAGAAAAAAAAAGGAGGGAGGATATAAGGAAAAGAATGTGTAGGAGTTTAGCTAATGACTCCCTTAGAATAAAAGAAAAATAATTTGGATTCATGTCTATCTATCTCATTGGAATACTTTTCATTCTGTCTGCTCCACCAAGGCTTCCAACCAGACATTCATTTAAATAAGAATCAGCAGACATTGTAATGAGGAAACTTTAATTTGCAAAGAGTTGTTGTATTCTAAATGAAATTAACAAAAGAATTCCTCATTCAGTCACTGAAGTTAGTGTAACTCTACATTTTATAGTCCTTAATGTGTTTCTCAAACTGAAAGTGCACTCAGACTTTCCAAAACTGTCTAAGTGTACCTAAGCACACCCAGGGAAGCAGACGATGGGCATATGTTTTGCTTTCCCTTATGGGAAGAAATTCCTAACAAGAATGAATTTATATTTCTAATCACACAAAAGTTTCTACATGACTGGAAAGATGACTTTAGTAGAGGAACATGTTGCATTAGCTTACAACAATGATTTTTGAACTTGCTGCACTAACGTAGAACCTTTTGGTGAGCTTTAAAACTCCCCCACCATTCTGCACACAAAATAGTTTAACTGATCCTTAGGTCCCTAGCACTATCATCTGTGTTATTCCATTGTTCTCATGGTACCAGAGGTATGTTATTCTAAATTTAATCGACAGACCAGCAATATTGATTTTATAGCAGGTTGTTAAGGCCCTAACTCAAACTTAACTAAATTCCAAACTAGGTGATATGTATTCACTACATAATCATCATCATCATCATCATCATCATCATCATCATCATCATCATCAT
>JADRCD010236241.1:0-14136 GCA_019843815.1 Montemys delectorum | reverse complement strand
TCATCATCATCATCATCATCATCATCATCATCATCATCATCATCATCTTAAGGAAGTCTGTTCATGTGTATTTTCTAAGCTCTATGCTTAGTAAACAGGAAAGTAAGAATCTAGTGAAGCATATCAGAATCAGCCAAGAAAGAACTTTAGAAAGCATAGCAATAATTGGGAAGATAAATGCTTAATACATTTGACAATGTTACCATTGCACAAATCTATAATAGTGCTGGAATGCAAGTGATAGTAAAATTAAGAGAAGACCAAAAAAATTTAGTGAGATCTAAATTATTAAGATGGTTAGTAGGTTGTTTTACTGCAGGTTTGCTGAGTTGTAAGTTTGATTCTCTTTTTATTAATTCTATGTTAGAGCAACAACTGAGGTTTAGAGAGATGGTTCCATGAGTAAGGCTGCTTATTGGATGCACATGAGGACCACAGTGCAGATCTCAGCTCCCATGGAAAAGCTGTAGTGGATACATGTGCCAGGACGTTGGTAATACTAGAGTATATGTGAGGCTTACTGTCAGCCCAAACCCAGGTCCAAGGAGGTAGTCCAAAAAGACATAGTGAACGAGAAAAAGATATCAAATTTGTCCCGCTCACCACTTGTAAACTTGGCCTTCTATACACACATCACATATCTACATATGCATAATAAATAAGTAAATGAATGGATGGATAGATGGATGGATGGATGGATGGATGGATGGATGGATGGATGGATGGAAGAATGAGCATGAGAAATTAGTGACTAATTTTAGGTAGTTTTTTTTTAGTAAGAACTAGAAGAAAGTGATTAAACTAGTAAAGGCAGCATTAAATGATAATGATGATGATGAAAATTATTTTTTCATAGGATAATAAATCAAGATGCTATTATATAAGGAGAGAAAGGGACATAATTGGATACGTGTGAAATATATAAATGAATTATGATATTAATGGGAATGTGAAATAAAAGGAAAGTACAGAGTAAAAACGAATAAAAACAACAACAAAAACCAAAAAACAAACAAAAACAAAAACAATAAGACACCCAAATCAAAATGATTGTAATATGACAGATTAGATACAGAAACTATGACAGTGACTCAAAGCCATTCTTGTTCTACAACTGTTTGATTGAGAAATGTTTCTGAAAAAAAAAATCAATTAAAAACAGCTCACAGAGACCAGAGGAATGTAAAAAGGGATGTTCATCAATAAAGAATTTAAGAGATGTCACTTGGTGGGCAGTGGTGGCACATGCCTTTAATCCCAACACTTGGGAGGCAGAAGCAGGCAGATTTCTGAGTTCAAGGACAGCCTGGTCTAGAGTGAGTTTCAGAACAGCCAGGGCTATACAAAGAAACCCTGCCTCAAAAAAAAAAAAAAAAAAAAAAAAAAAAGATGTCACTTAAGATTTCAAACTCACTTTAGCCTCTCTTCAGCAAAAAGAAACAGAAGTAGAAGAAATTAAACTAGGATATGGTGAGTATGGAGTTCGAATGAGGTGGCTCTTTATCCTTAGAGGAAATGTGGTCATCCCATAAGCCTGACAAATTTCAACAGAAATGGAAATAATAATAAATGCTTGTATGAGCATAAAGATATTTAGAAGTAGAGATAACAAGTAAATGCTTATGTTGTTAAAGTAATACAGGTGGAGGTGCTGGAAATCTAACTTAATGGAGTTGATGAAATGTGTCCATACTCTATTAAATGTGAACTGTAGCCACTTACAGACCGACCGAGCTCTCGGGGGATTGCAAAAATGCTCCAAATAGCAAACCAGCTGTTTGAAGACGGAAGGGACCTTGCTTGGAAAAGGGCACACACATCTTTTGGTATGCATGGTTACTTGAAGCCTTGTATTGTGTTATTCACGCTTTGGAGAATAATGTTTATACGTAGAGAGTTTAATGTCTGAAACTCATAGGGATGCCAAATAGAGACAGATTGGGTGTCATGAGCATAGATGTTCTTTAAACCAGAGAAGTGGAAATACTAACAGAGAGGATTATGCAAGGTTGAAATAAAGTAGAAACAAATATATAAGAAAAAGTCTTTGAATATCTTTTACTTTTTGAGATTATAATATAAGTATATTTCCTTCCCCTTTCTCTTTCTAAACCCTCCTATATTATTCTTCCCCACTCTTCTTGGAATTTGTGTCATCATTTTCTCACTAATTGTTATTGCAAGCACGTGTTTTCTTACACACACACACACACACACACACACACACACACACTTATAACCAAACCAGCCCATGTGATGTTTCCTGTATGAATCATTTCAGTGCTGACTGTTTACCATAGTGAAACTGTCCAGCAGTTTCACGAACTGGGTTCTCTCTCAGTCGAAGGGAGAAAAGGACCTGAAATACAAGAGTTTGAGAACAAAAGACGCGAAGCCAAGTTGAGTCCCAATCAAGGCTTCCAACTTGACTTTTGGGGTTCAGCATTTATATGTACATGAGAAAGCAAAGCTGGATCTCTGGCTGGTTACAATGATATTTGCGTAACATAAACAATGCGAGAGGAGTCAGGAATGAGTCAGAAAAGAGTCAGGAGGGAGTCAAGGGAAAGCCGGGAAGCTGGGCTGCGGGGTGTACCGCTCAGGGTGTCGCATAGGTCTCCTGGAGAGGTTGGAGGCGCAGCCTGCGGTGGGGGCGTAGGCCAACAGCGGCTCTGCTGTCTGTGGATGTCCTCAGGCAGTGGACTTGTCAGCAACCAGGCTTACCTTCCTCTGGAATCCTTGAAGGCAGAACTCAGTGTAGTGGGCCTGTGCTTTAGGCACAGCAGGCGTGAGCTGACAGTCTCTGGTTGTAAACCCTGATGTCTCTGAGTTGAGGCAGGAGGGAGGGACCCAACACCATAGGAGAAATATTATTTCAAATTTCAAATGGTGATTAGAGACATGTAAGGAAATAGGATACATTTATATGTGATATTATAGACAACATAGCATTAGAGAAGTCCAAAATTTTATCAACTGTTTTCAAAACATGAAATAAGCAAAGGATTCTAAAGTGGCATTTAGATCTAGTTCTATGTATAATATTTATTTTATTATTTTAATTATGTGTGAGAGATGCATATGCCTAGTGATTGGAGGATTCTACAAAGGCCTGAAAACAGATTAGGCCATAAAGTGATCTCAAGCTGGAGTTATAGCCAGTAATGAGCTAGCTGACATAGTTAGAGGGAACCAAACTTGGGTCCTTTGTAGGAGTTAAATATCATTTTACTGTGGAGCTATATCTTCAGCTCAAAAGAGATTTAAAATCTTAGTTGTGCATTTTCTTACAGTATCTAGACACCATATATACAGGAGATAGAGAGATTTGAGAACTGTTAGCCCTAAGAATTGATAAGATTTTTATATTTGAACTAAAAATTAAAAGAAAGGCACCTTGGGTTTGATATGTCACCTGTTGAGAAATATTCTAAATATGTAAATGTCTCTTCTCTTTCCTTAGGTGAATGGATAAGATCAGAGCCATATTCAAGTGGTGCACAAATATATAGTGTATACTGATCCCAGAGCATTTCTTTCTCTGTTCTAACTATCCCTAGGCCTAGGCCTGGAAGCTTTTAGCCTATATATAATCTAATCTCCCAAGATGCCTGAGTCAATTAGGCTTCACTTGGGTTCTCAGTGAACTGCTCTGCTTGGCCTCATAACTTTGGCAATATGTTCTAATAGTCTGTCTCTTTCTCAACCTTTGGCTCCTTCTGTCTTTACCTGTGTCTATCTTGTTCATACACATGGCTTTTATCCTTTCTGCTCTTAAGTAACCTCTCCTTCCTATGTTCTCACAAGAGTCGGGTGTATCCTACCTCTGGCTCAGTCTCTCAAATCTTTCTATGATTCATCACTTTGGCTGCCCTCAATTAGATGTTACTTAAAAACATATCTACTTCCTCCTACAAACTAAATTCACCTTCATTGTTAGGTATTAAATGTGTGTACTAAGGATGTGTCTCTGTAGCAGCCAGGTCATACTGTGATCCAGAGCATATCTGCATTCCAGACAAATCATATAGACCTAGAATGTCTTTGGATATTAATTATTGTCATAGCAGCCATCTTTCTGCATTAAATTTCTTCTATATAAATCCTCTTCTGTCCTCTGTGTTTGCTTAAGGAAATGCTGTTATATTTTACTACAAAGGTCCTTTAAAATAATATGACGTAAGATGAACTAACACTTATGTTGTGTTTTCTAAATTTATATATGTGTGTGACTGTGCGTGTGTGTATATCATGTAATACTTACATTTTAATGGTGTATTAATTCTCAATTTTGAATATTTGTTTTCTATAGATAATTCTTGGTATTATATCTAATAAAAAGAAAACAATAAAATAAGAGAAAAAATATTCTCTGTAAATCAAATCTACTCCCTTCTTACATTGAATATGATTATTGGAAAATATCTTTGCTTATATACTCGTGGAAGAGTTACTCAAACTCTTAAGACTAGAGTGTATATGATAAATAGTCAAAACTCTTCAGGACTACCTAATTATAGAAGCATACTTGACACTGATTAGGTGATGAAACGAATGTTAACTTTGGACCTTCTACAGAATAGTACATGTGGGTAATACTAAGCTGAATCCTTGTGAATTTGCTATAACATTGTCTTTCTAATAAGCTTGGCAAAGTATAACATTGTACAAAGGGCAATGGTTAGCAAGTTCTTTCATAGAGAAATCATGGGCCATAAAATATGTTTCTGAGAAGGTCTGCTACTTTATTAATTTCTATTGCTCTATAATTAAATCTACATATGCAGCAGCGAAATCTCCCAAATCATTGACTGAGGCATATTTAGCCTCTGGACTCAGTGACATTTAATTAGTTAGCAGACAGCCAAATGCCAACCATTCATTTGTAGTGGCAGACAGTGTGCATGTGTTTTTTGCTTTTCTCATCTACTTCATATAATAAAACTTGACATAATTTTAACAATGGTGCAGTATAAAATGAAGGGACAATTATGAGTGAAAACATTGGACATTTAGAAATGAGAGAAATAGAAATTTTGTGTGAATGTTAACACAAAAAGTCTCTTAAATTTGTCCTCATTTTAATGAAATAGTGTTCTCTGTACAATTGAGAACGATTCCTAGCAAGCTAATAATACATTTGTCCTTAAGAAAGATTATTTCTTTCAAATAACCAAGGGGTAACAAGTTTTAATTGTTTTTCAGGTTGTTGCCTTTTACCTCATATGAGGATTTATTTAGCTCTATCAGGATTTTCATACACCACAATTCAGGTTGAGAAAAAATGAAAACAAAATTTAAAAACAACAAACAAAAAAAACCCATTTAGGCCAGGAATCTCCATGGCAGAGTGTAGGTTTTGAGATGAAATACACACTTGCTCATTGACATGTGAATATGTAAATTTAACCCTGAGAGTTAAGGTAATGAATGCTTATGATACAGTAGATCCAGGAGTTGGTCAGAGGCAATGATGAAAGCCATCTAGAGAGAAGGCTAAGATGAATACATCTTAGAGAATTGGAGGGAAAGGACATTATTACAAAAATAAAATAAACATAAAATAAGAATTAAAAATTAGGAACAAAGTATCATTATTCATTAAAAACTCATTCTCATCAGTTTCTGTGTATAAACTCTGCAACAAATGCAGATCTTCACAGCATGTAAAAATGATTATTATATATGGTAATCATTTGGTTAGATATTGTTATTTTCTTCAAAGTATTATTTAGATTTTAAAATTTTCCTACAAAAGGTACTTTCTGTTGGATTATTGTTAAGAGGTTTTTTGTTTGTTTGTTTGTTTCTTTGTTTTGTTTTGCTTTTTGTTTTTTCGAGACAGGGTTTCTCTGTATAGCCCTAGCTACCCTGGAACTCACTCTGTAGACCAGGCTGGCCTTGAACTCAGAAATCTGCCTACCTCTGTCTCCTAAGTGCTGGGATTAAAGCCATGTGCCACCACTGCCTACCAATTTTTTCAATTATAAATAAAGAAATAAATTATGAAAACTTTAAGGATTTTGTATTAAAACAATTATATAGAAGGATTTTCATCAAATGGCTTAATACAGAAGTTTCTTAAAGAAATTACTGAAATCATGACTTTTAACAAATCAGTCAAAGTGATTGACATTAAATTATGTTTATTTGTTTTGGGTGGTAGCATATTATATTCTAAATTTACAAGATAAATTTTTATAAAAATTTTTGGATATTTTGTGTCATTTTTATATCAAAGCAGGCACTATAACTAATTACTAAAAGTAATATTTAATGGGTATATTAATAAATATATTAATGTGTATTTAGTAATGTGATTTATTTTTGTATAATGCTCATCATAGTTGTTTTTATTTTATTTTTTAATACTTTTTTACCTTAAGTTTCTCATGTCAAAGTTAACAATTAAAATATGATGGAGCAAGAAAATATAGATTCAATATAAAGAAAAGAGTGTCATTTAAAATTATTTTATTCTTTTATTTACTTTTCTCTCATAAATTATATCCTAACTACAGTTTCCCCTCCCCCCATTCTCCTAGTTCCAATCCCTCCTCCCTTCCTCTCTACCCTAGAACTATTCCTCCTCCATTTTTCTTTTTGAAAGGGCAGGCTTCCCAAACATGGCATATCAAGTTGTAATAAAACGAGACACAAACCCTCATATCAAGGCTGGACAAGGCAATCCAATAGGAGAAAAGGGTCCCGGAAGCAGACAAAATTATCAGAGACAGCTGTGCTCCCACTGTTAGGAGTCCCACAGGAACCATGACATAGATGCATAGAACACTAGTCAGACTCCCACAAGCTCTCTGATTTTCAGTTTAGTCACTGTGAGCCCCTACCAACCCAGGTTAGTTGATTCTGTGGGCCATGTGCTTGACACCACTATTGCCTCTTACAATTCTTCCTCCCACTGTCTTTACATCCCCTGACCTGATTTCTGCCTAATACTTAGCTGAGAGTCTCTGCATCTGCTCCCACCACTTGCGGCAGGAGCCTCTCTAGTAAGGATTATGCTGCGTTCCAGTCTACAAATATAGCAAAATTTCATGTGGAATAATTTTATTTACTTTTTTTTTTACAAGTTCTGTTTGGTTCTTTCCTAGGTCTCTGGGATATCATACTGCAGGTTACTTGTCATATAGGTAGTGACAGGTGTATACTATCTCTATGGCATGTGTCTCAAGCTGGACCAGCCATTGGATGGCCAAAACCAGCCATCTTCTGTAGCCAGGCCAGAGACTGGGACACCAACCAAGCCACAAAATGTTAACCAACAATGTGTAAACCTGCAAGACGTGCAGGGGTAAAAGTGGAGCAAAACTTGTAGGAGGAATTTGGAATTTTTAAGATGTGATCAGAGCTTTATGTTATTTCCACTTTCAAGTGATGGGTTTCACATTGGCAGGTAGGTATTTAAGGTGATCTACTGATACTACTGAGATCTTACTTCTAGTATGCATTGGAGGTCAGATATCTTTCACTATGAAATAAATTTCTGCTTACAGAGAGTTGAAGGACATCTGGCTACTAATAACAGATAATAAAAATATAATGATTAATCTTGTATTTATATTGAAAAATCAAAAGACAGCCTTCTTCCAGGTAGACACATCATGTACACATGCATACAGGCACATATACATCTACCCACAGCTATGTACATTCATGTACACATACAGAGACACAATTGATTCTCTAGGATTTAACAAACTCTTCCTAAATGTACATGGCTGTGATAAAAAAAAAAAAAACCTCAGGGTGGAATTATTTTTTTGTAATCTGAAAGCCCTTGAAAAGTCCTAAGGGAAACTAACCTAGATGTAACTCAGTTTAAAATTCATGGTGCTTTGCCTTGAATTTTAAAAATTACATGTTTTTTTTTTCTCTAGAAAATGTGGGGTTTTTTCATAAAAATACTTTTATAGGCAACACATAAAATTTCTATAGTGCACATTGTTTTGAAAGATACCAGTGTTACCCTTTTTATAGTTCTGATATGTGTACTGCATAGTAATTGTGCTCATAAAATAAAAATTTCCATTTTATATTTCTGTACAATTGTAAAAAGGAGGAAGACATATACATAATTAAAATACATAAACTTTAATATGACTGAGGTTTTTATTTGATGGTACTAGGACAAGTTGTGAAGAATTATTTTAACTGTAGAGGTTATCAGATCCTATTTCTTTAAACTATCACAATGACTGAAGTCTGGCTCTGATATACAAACACTGCAGTGGAATATGAAAAAGTAGATAATAAATGTGTAAGCATGGATGAGTAATGGATATATCCAGTTTGAATTTGTGATACACATGTCTTTTTCTGACTATACATGGAACATTTCTCAAAAGCCTTCTTTAAAATAATTGTACTGTTGATAATAAGATATTTGGCACACACACAAAATCTAATTCTGTTGCCTGCATTAATAAAATTAAAAGAAAAAAGCTACCTCAGACATCTTAGACAAAAAAAAAAAAAAAGCCT
The DNA here is from genome assembly GCA_019843815.1 of Montemys delectorum. Classification (NCBI taxonomy): domain Eukaryota; kingdom Metazoa; phylum Chordata; class Mammalia; order Rodentia; family Muridae; genus Montemys; species Montemys delectorum. The sequence continues at coordinate 5,634 of JADRCD010236241.1, read as the reverse complement.
AAAAATAGACGCCAATGAATATAAACTCAATTTCTAGCTTTTCCTCCCAGTTTATTGATTTCCTTCAATTAATGTTTGCCAGCCAGTAAATTAACATAGAACCTGAGGCATAATTCTTTACTGGATCTTGGACACTGAGTTGTTCTTTCCTTGCAGGTTTAACACCTCCTGAGCTCACCGCTGGTAGCTACATTTTAATTCAGCCTAGACACTGACATTGCCCAAGATTTTAATGACAGGTCATTTACAGCAAACTCATGCTTCACTGAAGAGGTGTCTCATCCAGTGACATCTCATCAATAGCAATTCAATTAGTCAACTTTAAGACTATGAGACTGAGCCTACACTGTGTTGCAAAGCATCCTGAGAATTTACATCTAAAATGTCCCTATTATTCTCTTCTTACCAAAGTAGTATTATAACTGAGATTTTAATATTAGACACTCTCCATTTGGATTTTACTGTTTATGTGCCTAACTCCATCAAAACAAATGAAATGGAACATTTTTCTAAGGGAATTTGGCTGCATTTTCATTTTAATGATGAGCATTCATTCCTAAAACGCTGTGAAAACAATTAAGCCTGGATGTTCTCAGACATCCATTGTCTGAAATTCTCTTATGCTCTTAAGACAGCAGCAGTGCTATAGACCTAAATCATCCTTTACACAACCGAAGAACTCTAACTCATGCTGCAACTTGACTTTTGTTCAGGTAAGGAAACCTCCTCTCACAATGATTCCTAAATTCTTGTTTGAGGTGAGCCTTCCTTCATCATTTCACCACTTGAAATAAACCTCAAATTGTATAGGTATGGGTGTAAGATTGAGGACAACTGTGGGATATAGATGCCTTGACTTCAGAGAATGTCTACACTTCAGTAGATTTCACAGGTTCAATGAGCAATGCTTGCAAACAAACTCATAATATGGCTGAGTAAATGAACAGAGACTGTTTATGATAGGTATTAGTTAAGTTATATATTTTAGCAATATGTCAGACAAGACTGAGCCTACACTGTGTTTCTAACTGAACATTGCAAAGGACTTCTATGAAATTATCTTAACTATAAGAATTGTATTATCTCACTAAAACCAAAAGAGAGTTAAAGAAGAATTTGAACTGGCATGAGTCCAGGATAACTAGTTGCAAAACTTAACATCCATCACCCTTAAGTATGTTTTCTTTCTCTGCCACATTCAAAAGAGTAGTAGGACCCCCACATCACCTCAGAATATAAGAGCAGAGATTACTCTCCAGCTTTTTATCATTTTGTGAGGTTTATAAGCTCTCCCATAGATTTACACTCAGGCATCATTAGCATCGTTGACATTAGTGCTTTGTCTCCAGCAAGTCAAATCCACAGGCAATGATTGCCTTAGGCTATCAATGATGCAATGTGGGTGAGGTTCCAAAGCTTATGGAGTAGCAGTAGCTCAGCCAAACGGAGTGGTGAGTGTGCAACGGAGAGTGAGGGAAAGCACTGACAATACTTAGGAACTTTACATGGTACAGTGCAAATACTGAAATCTTAGAAAGGTGGCAGGAATTGTTATGGTAAACAAGTGTAAAGAGGTAACCAATGACGTACAATAGATTGTGCACTGACTGTGCTGAATCCCTGAGTCTAGAACCTTAATCTTCTGGAAACTCTAAAGATTCTGTGAGTACCAAGTCATTTAAAAGTGCAAAGCCCATGACTTGGAATTTCATTGTGTGCACAAAGTTATTTAAAACGTTAATAAAATTACTTTCAGTCTATATGTATAAGATACATAAAATGAAAAAAAACTTCATTCCCAAGACTTCTCACAAACGATATAGAAAAATTATATATTTTATAACTCAAAATTGGAATTGTTCCTGGTTTCAGTTCTTATCCGATAAGTGATACTCAACCATTTATCCCAAAATCAAGTGGCTGAAATGACATTTATTTATCTCATTCTCTGTAGTTTAGGAATTGAGACTTATTTAGCTGATTTTTTTTTTTTTTTTAACAACTTGGCTTCACATGGAAAAGAATCAAGGTTTCTATTGTAGATTTTAAATTTTGACTCATAAAATAACTGGGATTTAGTCTCTGCAGCTTTTGTCCAAGAGATTGAGGCCTTTCCAAGGCCTCTCTCAAATGGCCAACTGTCTCAGTACAGAAATATGCCAAGGTGACAACAAAGTACAGGACTCAGTCCCTTCCTCCGTACCTTAAGTCATGTGTACACCATCTTCTCATACTTGCCACTTTCTCTTAGTTGAAAGACACTGGGGCTGAGAGATGGTTTAGTGGTTAAGAGCACTGACTGCTCTTCCAAAGGTCCTGAGTTCAAATCCCAGCCACCACAGGGTAGTTCACAACCATCTGTAATGAGATCTGATGCCCTTTTCTGAGGTGTCTGACGACAGCTAGAGTGTATTTACATATAATAAATAAATAAATCTTTTAACAAAAGAGACCATGAAGGCTCAGAAATAAAAACACAGCTATGAATTAATTACTGGAGATGTCAGCCCTCCCGGGGTTATTTCATGGTGCCCTCCTATAGTAAGAACAGATAACAATGTATTAATTCAATGACCTAACAAACAGGATAAAATGTATTTTGGATTGCTCTGATTGGTTATGAGTTAGTTTAATTGTTCCATAAATTAAAATCAGAGAAAAGTTAATGCTTTGTGGTTCCCTTGATCTAAGTCAAGGATGGGAAATAAAGTAGAAAAATTAAAACATTGGTCTACCAAGCATAAAATCCACAGAAATCATTGTATGTTAGGGGCATGCTGATGCTAACATCAGAACGGGCTGGCAAGGATGTCTCAGGGAGTAAGACCCCTGATGCTAAACCTGATATCTAAGCTCCATCAATGGACCCACATGGTGGAAGGAGGGCCAGCTCCTCCAAGACAGTCTCTGGGAGTGACTAGACACAGACAGTCATATGTACACGAAGTTCATAAATATAAGAAAAGTAAAAACAAAACAAATGTGAGAAATGTCAACAGTTTTATTTTAAACTAAGAAAACTTATTTCAGCAAGAGTGTTCAATAGAATTATACAGGCATTACCAGAGCGGCCTTCTAAGACACTAAGTAATCACTAGCATATAAAAGACAGACAAATGCATTCTTTCTACAATTCATCACTGAAGTCACCTGAGTGATACCCCTTATAAAATATGTAATTCATAACTCAATAGGCCGCCTTATGTGAAGATTAAATATTATTTATCACTGAAAATAAATCCTGTGAAAACAAATCTTACTACATTTTAAGTCTTAATTAAATATAGTACTGACAACACTCTTCGCTTCATGAGGTCTGATTAAAATGGGATCATTTTATTTATCTACAGATTTAATATCATTGACTCATCAACTGGAACACAGATATGGGTTTATCAAAATATTCAAAAGAATAAATTCCAGTACGATTAATATTTGATAACAATATCAGGCCTCTAAGCATTAAAATTACACAAAATGGAATCCCTTCATGTTTTATAAGGGAGAAGGTTTATTGTATTTGTCTATAACTTTATCATAAAAAAGATTTTTTGATAAATTTATTTAATGCTAAATCAGTTCCTCAACCAACTATAAATAAATCCTTTTATTTTGTTATTAGAAAGTTACCTTTCCAGTGATATAAATCTGATTAACGTATAGTCTCAAGAGAACCTCAACATACCTTTGGAAAGCTTCTCATAATTCAACAGAAATGTCACCTACTCGATAGACGGTGCCTCAGGACAATGAGTTAGCATGGAAAATAAGCCTACCCTTGATCCCAAGGGAAGGAAGAATGTTTTCAGGTCAAAAAGAAGGTCACTTCCACAACATATTCCATCTGCTTAATCCCTGTGCAACCAACAGGGCCAGGGGTGAAGTGTGGGTGGTGATCTTGATATAGAACAGACTTTCTTATGAAAAGATAAATTATAATACTAACAGCGTTTTACGCAGTATGCTATTAAATATTTTCTATTAAATAGACTGAACAACATATCGCTCTCATCACACAATATATTAACAGCATAGCAGATGCAAAAGCAGGAACACGTCTTCTGATGGTTATAAATACAGCTGCGGGCATTTGTTCTCTAGGCTGTGGCTGTGAACGACCGACCGCTTTGCATGGCAGGGATGCTAATCAAGATCACTGAGCTGGGTGTGCATTGTTATGCAATCTAGATGTCATTGTCAGGCAGTGCTAAATCTGCTGGAGCCACTGAAACACTTTTTGAAAAAACAGAGGGAAACAAAGATAAGGAGATGACAGAGAAGTCAATAACACAAATCTTGTGGAAGAAACAAAGTCAAGTGTTGGTTAAGTGACTTCAACTAATATTTGTTCAAATAAGTATTCTGAAAGTTATGAGAGATTAAGTCTGAGCAAGCAAAGACAATGTTCAACAAGGACTTTGCTCTGTGGATGGTGAATATAAATTCAAATGACCAATATCTCAAAAATAAGGCACTGTTAGATAAAAGCAACAGTTATCATTTGAAACCTTATTGTTTCTATTAATTCCTGTTGACCCCAAGAAGAATTTACTTCAAAATATGTTTAGTAGGTTCATCTCTATATGCATGCATCATTGCTTTTACTGTATATTGTGGTCAGGTAGAAAATGAATGCATAGGTTTCAGAATCTTCAAAATCAAGGGAAAATGGAAAAAAATTAGTAGAATTCTTTATAAAGTTAAATTTACAGAAGCCACAAAATATTTCATAATTTTACCTTAGACTTCTTATGGTGTATCCTCAGATACATGTTCAAGTGTTTTTAAAACATTTTTATTCTTTCAGCCTTTTAAATTTGTTATTAAAGCTGTCATATTCTTGGAGTCCTTCATTGCATAGCTGTAAAAATGCTTTGTATCACCTACTAGTAAATTAATAATAATAAAGTATTATTATCTAATATACATTTACTAAGTACATTGTGCAATGCATCGAGAAAATGTTGATTCTTATTCTGAGTAGATTTTCCATTTCAAAGAACCAAAGAACATCTCCTTAACATTTGAATTTTAATGTTCTTTTATCTCAGCATGAGATGTTGTGAGCTTCTGTATTATTGTAGGAAAGATCCATTACTTAAGGTTTCATATTACTTTGCTCCTTTAGATACCAAATAATTTAAAACTACATGTTCACTTAGTTTCAGTGATAGCCTCTTCATTTACATAGGAAGTTTTGTACCATTTTTGGATGAACTTATTTATATCTTATGTAAAATGTTTACTTTATAAATCTTCTATTTTTGATTTATTTCATTTTAAATTGATACATAATAACTGTGTATATTTGCAGCAGCAGTGCTGTATCTTGTACATGTATACATTTCAAAATAATCAAAGTACTTTTTAGCATGTGTACCCATTCATTAAATTATTTTATTTTGTGAGAAGAACCTCAAATACTCTCTTCTAGCTACTTTTAAATATTTCCTTGAATACTTTAATTGTAGTCTTGTTATGATATAGCATTATTGATTGTGCTTTTGTACTGTAATTAATTTCTGTCCATTGACCAAATTTCTCATTAACAAATATGTTTGGCATCATATTTACTCTATGGGTAAACAATTAAGATATTTATTTTATTCAAGCACTCATTAATTTTAGATTATA